>OX377620.1:20296619-20600619 GCA_947397865.1 Polietes domitor | reverse complement strand
GAACAACGAACAAAAAAACGACAAAGAATGCTTTGGAAAAAGAATCAAAGCATAACGACACATCAAATCAAATCAGACCAAAAAGCCATTAAACCCTTTTTGCCACTCGCTGTCTCCCACCCGAGCAGTGGACGAAAAAAAAAACAACACAACAACAATGCACCACAATGGTCGCTAGTAAAACCAAACAGCAGCAGCAGAAAAAGGATTTTTATGACCACACATAAAAAAAGTAATAGAAGCGATATGTGAGGCATGCGTGCGGACGGACCAACTGCACAAATCGCAAATCACAAAATAACCAGAACAAAGAGAACAATCGCAGACATTCGCACACTGCCACCGTAAAAAAGGGGTTTAGAAGGTGGTATCACGCCAAACAAAAATCAAAAAAAAAACACAAGGAATTCCTTGCCAAGACACACATGCTCACGCACACTGTACGCTGTACAAAAATGAGCGAGTAGCTATAAATTAAACGATATATTATATTTTTCACATGTCATATCAATATTGTGTGCCCAAAAAATGGGTTTCGGTCTAACAGCAACAACAGCAGCACTACCAAGAAACACAACAACACCCAGCCAAAGGGTAACAGACCCCACAAACGCTCGTAAAGGGTTACGACCAGAGGGTGTGTGTGTGTGCGTATTACACACAGTCGGCGAGAGGGTGTGAAGGACACACATGAAATTAATAAAATTTATGATAAAAACGTTGGCATTTTTTTATTAAAACAAAAACCAACGAAATTTACCCAAAACGGCAGTTAGAGCTACTCTAAATGGAAATATCACAGACAAATTGAGAAATTTATGCTCGTGCAAATGGGCAGGAGGACTGGGAGACGTCGTCTTAAAACATCACAAGTCGCAGGGAATAGGGTCGTGTTTGGTGTGAGCAAATGTTGAATCGAGAAAGCAATAAAATAATTATGAGAAATGATCCCACACTTTTGAGTATATCTTTGATAAGAAAAAACATAACATAAAGGGTATCCCAAAATTCTCACAATTTTTCAATTTTAATCGAAATCAAAATTTGCAATATGTTAATGATTCAAATAGAACACGCAAAGAAAAACAAGTAAAGAAAGGCTAAAGTCGGGCGGGCCGACTATATGATACACTCCACTTTCTATCCAAAAACAATTCAACTCGGTAAAAATCCAAATCATAGACTAATAATTTCATAGACTATTACCTGGTCCAATTTGTCAAATCGGGAATATTTATATCGGTGCAATATCCAAACATGGAATATAGTGACTAACATTCACAACAAGTTCATCCAGTTCAAATATAACGTGTTAAGCTCATTTTGTGAAAATGCGTGCTTTCTGGTGAGGAAAAAGTCTATCGAAATTTGTATGGGAAATTTTTGGGGCGAAATTTGTATGGGAGCTATATGTAAATCTGAACCGATAACCCATTTTCACCATGGGTGTTTCCAGTTGAAATATGAGATATTTTGAAAGATTTGAAGAAGACCTGTTAAAATATGTGGTTTATAGAGTGCAAAAAGTGAAATCGGGAGTGAAATTTGTGTGGGAGCTATATATAAATCTGAACCGATCTGATCTATATTCACCATGATTGTTTATAGTGGAAATATAAGATGTTTTGCTAAATCTGAAGACAATCTGATACAATATGTGGTTTCTAGAGCGGAAAAAGTCAAATCGGGAGCGAAATTTGTATGAGAGCTATATCTAAATCTGAACCGATCTGATCTATATTCACCATGATTGTTTCTAGTGGAAATATAATATGTTTTGTTAAATCTGAAGACAATCTGATATAATATGTGGTTTCTAGAGCGGAAAAAGACAAATCGGGAGCTATATCTAAATCTGAACCGATTCAATCAATTTTCGCCACAGATGTTTCTAGTAGAATTATAAGGTAATGCAAGGTAATTTGAAGCAAATAAAGTGAAATATGTGGTCTCTAGAGCGGAAAAAGGCAAATCGGGAGCGAAATTTGTATGGGAGCTATATATAAATCTGAACCGACCTGATCTATATTCACCATGGTTGTTTCTAGTTGAACTATAAGACGCTTTGCCAAGTTTGAAGAATATCTGTTAAAATATGTGGTATCTAGAGTGAAAAGGGTCAAATCGGGAGTATGGAGGCTATATCTAAATCTGAATTGATTTTTTTTTCAAATTAATTAGCGTTCGGCCTTGTCCCGAAAAACTTCGTTGAGCAAAGTTTCGTTTGGTTCTAGCTACAATTGCGACCTGTATCGTGATTACAACAATAGATGGACAGACGGGCATTGCTAAATCGACTCAGAAGGTGATTATAAGCCGATCGGTATAATTAACAATGGGTCTATCTCCCTTCCTTTTGGGTCTTACAAACAAATGCATAAAGACATAATACTCTCGTGGAGTGTATAAATATGGTTGAATATGATCACGGCGACCATTATATGTTCTCGACAATCACATTTTTTTATCGCAATCATGTTATTTTATTTTCGATTAAATTTTAATAATAATATAACATAGTTGATATTTTATCATAATATGATTGTGAAAAAATAAAATAAAAATATGATTGTTAGCAACAATTTTACAGTTGCGAATATCATTGTTTTGACCAAAATATGATAATTTCCCCAAAAATTCTATAGTCACAGATCAATCATACTATTGTCAAGTTATCTACAATCATACAATTATCAGTTTTACGGAGAAATTTATATTTTTGTCTTAGTTCAGTTCTAAGTGCGGAAGAAGTAAGTTCGTTTGTCGGCGACATGTGTATTAAAAAATTCAGTGAATGTATAAATTACAACAGATGGGTAACTAATATTTGAAAACCTCTAATTTGTTTTTATAATTGAAAACAATTTTGTATGTTTGTGTAAAAGACAATTGCGTGTTACGTACAAATTTCAAAGAAATGTTGCAAAGCTAATTGTTGTTCTCCTCCAGTGTGTGGTGGTTGAAAGAGATCACACTTTGTTTGTTAATATCCCAGCAAGTTTATTTCCAAAATCCCGTTAGACTTGTTGGTCATGCTATGTTTGTTAAATAATCATATTATGGTCAAATTTACATGATTTTCTAAAATCCCGTTAGATTTAGTTTCATCACTGCTGCTGATCATACTATGTTTGTTTTATAATCATATTATGGCCAAAATTACATTTGCCAATTACATATTATGCCCAAAATCCTGTTTGACTGAATTTCATCATTGTTTTTTACATTTAGGACTGCACAGTTGCTACACTATGCCAACAGAATAAGTTCACAGTGGAGGGCTTCAAGATAATACGAAAAACATTTAAAACTAAGAAATACATTGTTGGAGTTAGATTTAATGGAATACATAAATAACGATTTGGAATACATAAAGGAAAAGGAGGAGGTGCGTGATCTGTAAAAAAATATATTCACTTTGGTTCAGCATTTAATAGTTTTTTTGTAAATCTTTCAGAATGAAAACTCATTATCAGTTGCCGAACACTAGACAAACAAGACGGTTAAAATACAAATTATTGAAAGTTACATATTTACAATTTGCTATCTCTTTAATTAATGTTTCATCTTGTACTTTGATTTGTTTTGCAGAATATTCAATGGTGGAGCGGTTCAAAATCCATTAGATGATTTCTAAAATATAAAACCTGTAATAACACCCGTAAATTCGCGGAACAGATGTATGTACAAGAATATACAAATAAGTACTATTTTCTTAAATTAATAAGTAATTACTATTGAATTGAATTATAGTTTTAACGTTTTTTAAATAATCGTTTCAATGTAGCATAATAATTTTGATTTATATGTATGCATTGCAAGAATATAGCAACATAGCAATTTATTGATCATAATATGATTACGTGAAGATCATATTGTGATTCGCTTGGGATCATAATATGATTGATGGCTGATCATACTATGACTATCTGAGAATTATGATATTATTATGACAATTTAAGGATAATATTATGATTGAGTGGTGATCATATAATGATTATTGTTATCATAACATGACAACTATAATATGATTGGCAACAATCATAAATCCAATCATACATGATACACTTCCATTATGATCACCCCAACCATACTTATAACTACAGGGTATAATGTCTTTGTGCATTTGTTTGTAACACCCAAAAGGAAACGAGATTGACCCATCGTGAGCCGATTTAGCCATGTCCGTCCGTCCGTCTGTCCATCTATTCTTGTAATCAAAGTCCAGGTCGCAATTGTTGTTCGAATTAAATGAAACTTTGCACAACGAAGTTTTATGGGATAAGGACGAACGCTATTTAATTTGAAGCAAATCGGTTCAGATTTAGATATTGCTCCCATACAAATTTTGCTTCCGATTTTACTTTTTCCGCTCTAGAAACCACATATTTCAACACATTTTCCCCAATTTGGCAAAACGCCGTATATTTCAACTAGAAACAGCTCTGGTAAAAATAGGATAGATCGGTTCAGATTTATATATAGCTCCCATACAAATGTCTCTTCCGATTTGACTCTTTCCGCTCTAGAAACCACAAACTTTGACAGATTTTCTTCAAATTTGGCAAAACAACTTACATTTCAACTAAAAACAGCTCGGGTAAAAATATAATAGAATAGATCGGTTCAGATTTATATATAGCTCCCATACAAATGTCTCCTCCGATTTGACTCTTTCCGGTCTAGAAACCACAAACTATGACAGATTTTCTTCAAATTTGGTAAAACAGCTTATATTTCAAATAAAAACCAGCTCTGGTGAAAATGGGTCAGATGAGTTCAGATATATATATATATATATATATATATATATATATATATATATATAGGAGACATTTGTATATATATATATATATATATCTGAACTCATCTGACCCATTTTCACCAGAGCTGGTTTTTATTTGAAATATAAGCTGTTTTACCAAATTTGAAGAAAATCTGTCATAGTTTGTGGTTTCTAGACCGGAAAGAGTCAAATCGGAGGAGACATTTGTATGGGAGCTATATATAAATCTGAACCGATCTATTCTATTATATATATATATATATATATAGCTCCATTACAAATATCGCTACTGAATTGATTATTTCCGCTCTAGAAATAGCATTTTTGAAGAGATTTTCTTTTAATTCGGCGCATCGACTGATGTTTCATATAGAAATTACTATAGCGAAAGTGGGTCACATCGGTTCAGATTATATATAGCTCCCGATTTGATTCGTTCCGCTCTAGAAACCACATATTTAACACTCCATAAAATTTGGGAAAGCGTCTAATATTTCAACTAGAAAACCTTTGCTAAACTAAACATGGGTCAGATCGGTTCAGATTTGTATATAGCTCCCATTCAAAGTTTGTGTTCAAATTTTCTTGCATATAAAGATAGAAGTATTGAATTTGTAGTATATTCTCCTGTTATAGCTGCATCGTATATAACCCGGTTCAAATGTAATGACATTTTATATCCTACACCATAGGGTATAATGACTAAGTGTAGGGTATCATATAGTCGGCCACGACCGACTTTAACCTTCCTTACTTGTTTTTCTTTGTGTTTTGTGAAAAAGTGGTTCCTTTGCAACACTTTAAAATAACTTTGAAGTCTTTCAAAATGAAGGACATCCCCTCCTCTGACGACTCCATGTTAAATTCAATCTTCACTACTTTCGAATCGCAAGATGAACATCTTTTTCACTTTTTTGAGTGCTCTCTTTTCACTGGGATCCTACTCTGAGATGATATACATCTTAAACATTAAGCAAAACGGAGGTAATTGGCGTTGTCGTTTTTTTTTTCATTTCATTATCCTTTTGCCCCTAACGGGACTACAAAGTTTCAAAGGATAATTTTTTTAAAACAATATTTTAAACTCTTATTCGCACCCTACAACGATACCAATATAAATGTTAAATTAAGAAGAAGAATATCGGCTACGAATACTTAATACTTTAGGCTCTGCTTCTGTAAATTATTTTCGTTAGTCTGAGGCGAACGATCCAAAATCAGGAATCTATAATTCGTTATGACAATAACTGTTTTTCAAAAGTAATTCGATTGCAAATTCTATTTTGTTTTCGAAAACAGTCTTTATGTTAACTCCTATAAAACGCCCACAGTTCTAAAAAGGTGGAAAATAAATTCCGAAAATATTGATTTTATTAAGAAAAAATAACAAAAAATAGGTTTAGCAGCTGCGTACGTAGATAATATGTGGTGATTACATTGAGGGATGCAAATCTTATTTTTAGTATTATTTTTTGTGAAATATATAACAAAAATTAATGAAGTCAGCACGTCTCAGACTCTCGTCTGCAAGCTGCGTACACACACCGACTTCCCCAAGACGAACCCACCATAAAAATATCGTTTGTTTGTGAAAAGATTTGTGGTATATCAGTTACTCAAAATAATTCCTTCAAAAACTATCATTCCAACAAACAGCACCCTTTAACGCCTAATGGTGTTTAGGTCTAAGCCTTCTATATGTACATTTTCAACACGCATAAAAAACCTACAAATGACATAATTACCAGGTAAACACCCATTACATAAAAAACCCTATCCCTCCCTCTAACCCTATACACCACGAACGGCTTCGACAAACGCAGAAAAAAACACTAAAAAAGGATGCAATTTTCGCCGGAAAGTCATTGTGTAACCCTTAAACCAAACAATCAACCAACTTGTATGCAGACAAGCAATAACAACAACAACGTCATCGGTAACTGTCAAGCAATTGCACATTTTGGCAATATTTACCCCTAAAAAGTGTTGTTTTTTAATGCTTTTGTCAATTTTTTGGGTAATTTTTCGCAAAAAAATCCTTACGCATGTGTAATCCTTAGTGTAATCCTTTTTATGCGTTTACGCCTCTTTGACTTTTTAATTACCGAAGAAGTAACTATAAATGATAACCTTGACTTTGGCGAAGGGATAGAGGGATTCCAAAAAAACAACATTATTTTTTTAAAAGGACATAACCACTGATTACATCGTTTTTTATGAGGTGTCTGGTTAAAAGTCAATTTCTTTATGACTCTGTAGTTTTATGCGAATGATGGATGGATGGATAAATCACCGGATTGACCGATCGGCAAAATGGGAAAGTTTACTTACCTTCGTTTGGGCATCGGCGGTGGAAGGTGGCGTAGATGGTGAAGGTGGTTATTTTGGAGGACACATTGGTCAGAGAGGTTGAGTATTGTCTGAAATAGAAAAAAAGAGGTACATACTGTCATTAAAGAAACAATTAATAATATTAAAAAATAAAAAGTTAGAGAAAACAGGAAAAAACTATTAATCGGAATTATATTTAAACGAACATAAAAATGGAGGATAGAAACTATAGAGTAAAAGTTTTCATGGTCACATACGTGACTTTCGTACGTTTCAAAGGGTGTTCCAAAAAAAAATTAAAATTATTTTTAATTCTGTATACATTTGTGTATAACGTCAGAAACTCTACAATTACTATAATGAAATGCATTGTCCAGAAATATTACCTACTAATAAAGGGTGATTTTTTTAGAGCTTGATAACTTTTTTTTTTAAAAAACGCATAAAATTTGCAAAATCTCATCGGTTCTTTATTTGAAACGTTAGATTGGTCCATGACATTTACTTTTTGAAGATAATTTCATTTAAATGTTGACCGCGGCTGCGTCTTAGGTGGTCCATCCGCTTAGTCCAATTTTGGCATTTCCACGTTTTTGAGTAACAGAGGCCCAATTGCTGCGAACGGCGACGAATCAATAATTGATGGTCATCATTAACACTGACCGATACAGCTGCGATATTTTCTTCAGTTCGCACTCTACGTAAGCGTGTTGGTGGTTTAATGTCCAACAATGTAAATTTGGTGCGAAATTTAGTCACAATAGCCCGAATAGCCGCTTCAGTGGGTCGATTAAACTGACCATAAAATGGAAGCGCGCAATGAACTTTCTTAACAGAGCACGCATTTTGATAATAAAATTCAATAATTTGCAAGCGTTGTTCGTTTGTAAGACGATTCATGATGAAATGTCAAAGCATACTGAGCATCTTTCTCTTTGACACCATGTCTGAAATCCCACGTGATCTGTCAAATACTAATGCATGAAAATCCTAACCTCAAAAAATCACTCTTTATGACGTGACAAAAATAGAAGACATTTTTACAAACACACACTTCAGTGCGAATTTGATTTGAAAATTTGACGTTTTGATAAACCTTTTTTAATTAATTTTGAATATTTTTTAGTTTGTTTTACAATAAATACACCTTTTTTCAGCCTGTAACGTGGAACGTGACGTTTCATATCAATGTCTATATGTTACAGGACATGGAACACTAGAACGGTCAATGAAAGCAAAACAAAATATTGCACTAAACTAATCTTTATAAACTATTCATTCGTTTTATTGGCGTTGGATATTTTTGTAACAAATATTTCGTCATAATAGAGCATTGCATCATTGCTCCATGAAGCAACATTTTCTAAAAAATGAGTTTAAAAATAAAAAGTGAATAAAACATGAAAAAATATTTTTATAAATGTTGTTCCCGTCTAGTCCTGGGAAATTAAAAAAATATTTCCGTTTCCCCGGAAATAAAAAGAACTGGAAAATGCGAACTCTATTCAATATAAACTTCTAGGGTGGGCCATCTAAAATTTTAAATTTGAACTACCGATTACTTTGACTTTGAAAGGTAGAATAACATTTATTTTTATTTTCAGGTTTATGTTTGACATTTCCCAGCAAAAACTTGGTAATGACACCTCATTATTATACCCTCCACCTCCAGGATGGGGGTATACTAACTTTGTCATTCCGTTTGTAACACCTTAAAATATCGATCTGAGACCCTATAAAGTATATATATTCTTGATCGTCATAAAATTCTAAGACGATCTAGCCATGTCCGTCCGTCCGTCCGTCCGTCCGTCCGTCCGTCCGTCCGTCTGTCCGTCTGTTGAAAGCACGCTAGCATCTAAACGAAAGGAGCTTGGACGTCCAAATTTTCCACAAATGCGTCTTATAGTCGTAGATCGGTTGGGATTGAAATGGGGCGAAATCGGTCCAAAGGGAAAAATTTTTCCCTCACAAGGACTAAAAATACCCATAATAATCCCTAATATTTTAGCGTATTTAAGCATGTTTTTTTGAATATGTCTGTTTATATTTGCTTGATATTTGGTATGCGTATTCCCCTTATAGCAAAAACGGGCACCATAAAGTGATTCTTATTTGTAGGGGGTGAAATGGGGCAAAAAAGGGATAAAAATGGTACACATTAAACGACAACAGCTAGAAACACGAAATTCGGTGTGTACATTCCTCTAATTGAGCAGATACATAATATAAAAGTATTTTTTTCAAATTCGTACTTTTAAGGACTAAAATGGGAATAGAGGGATAAAAATGGTACCAACCAAACGGCTGTACCTAGAATAATGAAATTCGGTGTATACATTCCTCTGATTGCATAGACAAGTAAAATACACGAATTTTTCGAAATTCGCACTTTTTGGGGTTAAAATGAAAAAAGGGGATAAAAATAGCACCAATCAAACGACGCAGCTAGAGTCATGAAATTCGGAGTTTACATTCCTCTGACTGTGTATACACGGAAAATAAACTGATTTTTCAAAATTAGTACTTTTTCGGGACACAATAGAAAAAGGGGATAAAAATAGTACCAACCAAATGACCGCAGCTAGAGTCATGAAATTCGAAGTATACATTCATTTGACTACGTAGACATGAAAAATAAAAGGTTTTTTTCCAAATTCGTACTTACAATGGATACAATGGATACGGAGGGATAAAAATGGTACCAACCAACCGGCTACACCTGGAATAATGAAATTCGGTGTATGCATTCCTCTGATTGCGTAGACACTTAAAATAAACAGGTTTTTCGAAATTCGTACTTTTTGGGGTTAAAATGAAAAAAGGGATAAAAATTGTACCAATTAAATGACCGCATCTAGATTCATGAAATTCGGAGTATACATTCCTCTGACTGCGTAGACACGGAAAATAGACGAATTTTTCGAAATTCGTACTTTCAAGCATTCAATGGTACAGAGGGATAAAAATAGTACCAACTAGCTAGAAGCTAGAATGATGAAATTCTAATTGCGTAGAAACGTCAAGGGGGTAAAAGTGGTACCAACCACATGGTCGCAGCTGGAATTATGGAATTCGGTGTAGACATTCCTCAGCCTACATAGACACGCAAAATAAAAAGTTTTTTTCCAAATTTGTACCTTTTCTTTTAATGCAAAAATTGGTTGAATCATGAAGATAGGTTTTTTGCACTATGTACGTCTGATTAAAATATAAAAACCTATATCTATGGTATTTAAGCTTTTTGAAAATATAAATATAAGAATATTTATTTTTTGATTTGAAAAAAGAAATAATTGTTTGAAATAATTAAAATATTATATTTATCTATATATATATATATATCTTCTACGAAAACGAACAACCTCTGTGGAATGCAATCCATGGTGGAGGGTATATAAAGTTCGGCCCGGCCGAACTTAACGCCGTTTTTACTTGTTTTTAGCATTACCTAGTAATGGCAGCTCGTTACGCCCTCCATTATTGTGCAGTATGAAATAATTACTTCCTTATAATGGTTTAAATAAGTAGTTATTGGTAAGTTAAATTTCATAGAACTTCTGATTTTAAAAATTAATTTTCTGCATTTTTGTGGTGAGTCAGAGAATAGCAGTGCTGTTGATTTCAAATTATTGGCGTATCATTTGATTACAAAGGCACTTCTAAGTAGGGGATGTTTTCATCACTTATTAAGACCATTATTGATAATACATTATTTGGCTAGTTATCAATAATGACTTAATTTGTATCTTCCTGAGGCCACTTATTTTACCACTCGTTAAGAAGTATTTATTTCTCAAGTTTTTGTAAGCGTGCGTGGAAGTACTTATTTTGTTTACAATCCCTTTATAAAAATAATTAGAAACGGATCCGAAAAATAAGTAGTGAAGGTTTTTGGTTTTGCCTATTCCCCACATTACTTGGTAATGAGAGTTTTTGCTGGGTTACTTCCAAAGTGGTGTGTCTTTAACGCTACAGTTAAAGTTACGTGGAAAATTTCCGAGAAGAACCGGTCTTCAGTTTAGCCTTCATGAAGCTCATTTTCATCTCTGTGATTATGTCAATAAACGAAATTGCCGCATATAGGGTTCAGACAACCCACACGTGACTATTGAGAAGCCTTTGCATCCACGACAAGTCACTGTTTGGTGTGGAATTCATTTAAAAATATCTAAAACGAAATATATTGGAAAATAGGCAATGAAACTGGCACGGCGCAATATTTTTTATATTAATAAAATTATCCTTAATTCTTATTATCAAGGGAAACATAATTTGAAATCTGTATTATATAAGATGGCATTAGAAAACCATATTTTTCCGTTTTGGCGATTCTCGCTAGAGTTTATTTTTCCCGGATTTTTGAAATTCCCAGTGATTATAAAAGTCTAAGAATAATTATAGCTATGTCAATTATTTATGTCACAATGATGGAACAGGTACTCAGAGTTCGGTGACAACGTCCTAAATATGTAATTATTTTTCAGATGAAAACAAAATACAGATACATATATTGCTATTTTTGGATCGCATCATATCTTCTGTCCAACTACTTTGCGATGCAACTACGATAATTTACATATTGATTTCGGTAACTGAATAATCAAATTATATATAAACTTTTAAATGTTAAATAGCGTATTTATAATATATGAGTCATTACATGCCATTCGGTACCATTTTTGATATCGGATAGCTTGGATTGTTTTCAAAATTGGTATATTCTTCTCATAAAAATATTTTATACGTATTTATGGAAAAAAATAACAAAAAAAATCACGATTTATGGCCAATTTAATAGCGGTGAAATTACGATTTTTTCAAAAATGTGTGTTTATTCAATCGCCTGTAGATCCTGAAATACTTTACCCATTTGAATACACTATGCCTTGTTTTGAAGGTAAGTTAGATTCTAGAGGTTTTACAAATTTAATTATTTTATTTTGATTTTCGAAATGATTACATTAATTGATTGTTTGATATTTTAAAGCAGTGTTTTTAGATGTATTTTTAGTGACTGTGTGAGTTTGGAATTGGAGAAATGAAAGGTTATATTGTTTACGATTTTTTTTTAAATATTTTTCAATATTTCAATGAAAAATCATCAAACTGATAATTTCTTCATAAGTTTTTTATTAACATACAGTAAAAAACGATAAAAAGTTGCAGAAAAAGTAGTTCATGGAAAAATTTAAATTTTTTCATTGTTGGTAGCCATATACAAATATATATATATATTCCCATTAACTTCTCTGTGGTGGATTTTTTATTGTTTTTAAACATTGTGTTAATATACTAATGCAGAAATTGCCAATCTGACGATTTTTATACCCTCACTCTCATTTTGGACAGAAAAAAAGTGTAACACACTGAAGGAGTGACTGATAGGGGTTTAGACACACCAAATATTTGGGCAAAAACGTAGGTTTTGAAAACTCTGGTGTTGTTGCACAAATTCAAAATTTTGACCAAGCCGGCATTTTGCGCAAATATTTTGCGTGTTTAAAATGACCTTTAAGACCCCAAGTATGTTAGCACCGAATCCGTTTCACGACATGGCTGTTTGAGCCATGTCCGTCCGTCTGTTTATCTGGCTGGCTACACGATAACTGTCGAAAGGTGTTAAGGAATTTATTCAAACATCGCACAGGGTACTATTTTAGCAAACTTAGTTTACGTTCAAAGAAGGGCGAAATTGCCACACTCCTTCTACTATCTCCCACATAAATCTCCCTAACCTAAGTAAAATAAAAGCTGTTATAATTTATACTCTGAAATTTGATATTTTGCAATGCTTTTATCGACGTTTCATATACATGGAATATAAACGTGGAAGCTCTGACCATGTGCTACGAACCTTCTAGTACCTTCCGCACAAATTAACCTTCACAAATTGTCGGTAAGATGGAAGCATGAAATTAGAAGTACTTTAAACAGATATTCTTCTCTTTTATTTGATACCCATATCGCCATTCTAAATAATACATTTAAAAAAAAATCTATATCCTTTGGAAATTTAATGTCCTGTGAAAACGACATAAGATCACGAAATAAAAAACTGAATATGAAGTTTTGCTCTTAGTGTCCCATAGTTTTAGTTCTATGCAGTCTCGTTCTCACGAGGGTGTTACGGTGTTATTTTAACAATTTATATGTAGTTTTCCCTCCTAATTTATGAATTGAAATACCACATTAGCTTTGCGTTTTCGATGCAAATAACCCCACATTTCAATTTTTAACCCACAGAGGACTAATAGCTTGAAAAAGTTACGGCCCTCAATGGATTAAGAAGTACTAAGAAGTCCGACGATCATATCCGAGCTTTGATAAGGCTCGGGCCAGTTTATAATTCTAGTGGGGTTTTTCTCATTGAATTCGTTTCAAGAAAAGCCTGATTTATAGAGGTTATTGTGAGCTGGACTAACGAACGTTAAAAGCCAAATATTTTGGGAGAACACATCAAAGAAGCAATCTTTCATTTTAACCGAGAACATGATGACAACATATTTTTTTTCTTCATCACAAAAGATTTTGACTTCAGGATTGGTCTATAAATTCACGTTCCAGATTAAAGACACGCATCATATCTGATACAATTGCATTTAAGGGTTAAAGGAAAAAGCCATGTTATCATACATATTTCATACATTTTTGGTCAGTTTGAATCCACAATCTCTAATAGAAGAAATTTGAAGAAAATACGAATGAAAATCTGTATAAAGAAAAAGAAATATTTTTTCTGTGCATTAGATAATACGTAACAAGTAAGGAAAGGCTAAAGTCGGGCGGGCCGACTCTATGATACACTCCACCTTCTATCCGAATACAATTTAATTCGATGAAAAAGTGAAAACGGGAAGAATTTCTGTATCCTTTAAATGTATGTGTTTGACAAAAAATGTTAAATCGGAAAGGACATTTGTATGGGGGTATATTGAAATATTGGAACGAAATAGGTGAAATATAATATGTATAGGTTGGCCAAAATCGGTTAAACATTTGGGAGCAACATTTGTATTTGGGCTATATCTAAATCTGAACCGATCTTAAGTAATTTCTGCATATGTATTTCTAGTTGGATTATAAGCTGTTGTGCCAAATTTAAAGAAAATCGGGTGCAATATGTCGTTTCTAAATCGTGAGCGACATTTATATGGGGGCTATATCTAAACCTGAACCGACCTTACCCAATTTCTGCACAGATGTTTTTAGTTCGATTATAAGATGCTGTGCCACATGTAAAGAAAATCGAGTACAATATGCGGTTTCTAAAACAGCAAAAGTCAAATCGGGAGCGACATTTGTATGGGGGCTATATCTAAATCTGAACCGATCTTACCGAATTTCTGTATATTTGTTTCTAGTTGGATTATATGATGTTGTGTCAAATTTAAAGAGAATCGGGTACAATATGTCGTTTCAAGAGCGGAAAATGTCAATTCAGGAGCGACATTTGTATGGGGGCTATATCTACATCTGAACCGATCTTATCCAATTTTTGCATAGGTGTCTCTAGTTGGATTAGAAGATGTTGTGCAAAATTTGAAGATAATCGAGTACAATATGTGGTTTCTAGAACGGAAAATATCAAATCGAGAGCGACATTTGTATGGGGGCTATATCTAAATCTGAACGGATTTGCCTCAAATTAAATAGCGTTCGTCCTTGATCCACAATACTGATTTGTGCCAATTTTTGTAATTGCGACCTGTAAGTTGATTACAATAATAGATGGACAGACGGAGATTGCTAAATCGATTCAAAAAGTGATTCCAAGTCGATCGGTATACTTAACAATGGGTCTATCTCGATTTCTTTTGGGTGTTACAAACAAATGCACAAAGACATAATACTCTCGTGGAGTGTACAAAAATATAAAAAATATAATACAAAAAAATAAAATTTTCTTTTATGTAGTCCAATTTGGGCTAATTTCTAAAATATATCCGAGAGCCCGATTTTCAATGCTGATATCTCAAAATAATCCTTGGATCCTTGACCAATTACGTTTTTTTAAGGAACTGGGCTAATTTCTAAAATATATCCGAGAGCCCGATTTTCAATGCTGATATCTCAAAATAATCCTTGGATCCTTGACCAATTACGTTTTTTTAAGGAACTGAAAAATGTTTAATAAAACAAATGTTATTGAATTTTGGCCGATGGAATTTGAAAAATGTCTTCAAGGATGTGTGTATAAGTTGGCAAATCCATGTGGGCATTTTATAGTTTTTTTCAAAAAGTCTAATTTATCTATACAAATTATAACTTTTGTAATTTTTTTTTATATTGTCAATTTGTTAAAGATCACTCATTTGAACTTTGATCTTTGTCCATTCATTCCTGGTGGTTCTGTTCCAAAACTTGCCTTTCTTTGGAATCGCCTGCAAAAATGATCAAAAATTAATACAAATTGCATAGAATTTAAATACAAACATCGTGCGCAACACTTCACCACATGACCAATTTTGAAAATAGCTAAAAAATGTGGATTTGTCTTCTTCCACTGAATAACACTTTCTTCGGCAGTTTCGAGAACTCCACACACACACACACACCCGAGCAAAAGAATCCTTTACATCAATACCGATTGGTTTAATTGCCAATACCAAAACTCTGCATGGAGTCAATTTCCAGTGTAATGTGTGTGCATCCACCCGAACAAAACTTGAGAAAAGCAAAAAACAAGAAGGAATTTAAATTCTTGCTAATCATGGTCATGGATAGACAAGGACATGCTGCTCTTCAGCTCTGGCTCCCTATAGGGAGGACGAAAGAAACTGTGTCTTGTCTTTTTAATGGCCCAGTGACACAATGGCTCTCCGAGGCAATTACATTAGCACTAGAATCTTATAATAATTGAGACATGCCTACAGAATGTCTTCGTATCGGCACAGTAAGTGCAGTTCGGTGTAGGGAGGTATTTATCACCAAGACCGGCAGTCACACAGTGTCTTTCTTTCGTTTCTCTGAGTTTGTGATCGGGAGACCATTTAAATTGTTAACCCAAAACACAACAGGACATTTGCAGTTACGACTCCTTTGGGCAGCACCTTATGCTGTGCTGGTCGTGATGTCCTTAATTTTTTTTTTCGAAATAGAAACGAAAACGAGAATTAAAATGAGAACGAAACTGAAATGATATGTGTGTGTGTCGGCATTATTCATTTGAGTCTGTCTGTTTGGTTGGGTTGGGTTTAATTTTGAAGATTTGGTTTCGATCACGCACCACTCACTCGCTTAATGTTATTACATAAACATTATTCAGGTGACACCTGATGAGATAGCCGAGCGAGATATCGGCCGACACCAGACAGAGGCTGAGGATGAGGACGACGACGATCGTGCTGCTGCCGGTGATGTCTCAATTCCATCTCATTTCGTGGAAATTGTCGGCTTGCCTTGTTTGTAATTTTTTTGTTGAGGTGTCTGCTTGTTTTGATTGTCACATTTTCCATTTTTCCATTCTCCTTTTTCCATTTCAACTGTCATTATCAGTTCACTTTAGTCGACACGTCTATCGCTAGACACGCAGCATTTTCTTCGGGCGGTTTTTGTGGTTGTATTAACTTTCCCTTAAAGGTTTTCGGGTTTTGGTTTCTGATTTCTTCTGTTTTCCTACTTTGAATCCCTGCTAATCTGTTAAATTAATGTTTATGGGCAGTTAGGGAACATAAATTTTTGTGGAAATCATGTAACAGGTTACCTTGGTTGGTTGGTCGGTCGGTCGGTAAATGTTTATAAATGTGATGTTTTGTTGCTCCTCTTTTTTCGAAAACGACACATAACCTAATGTCTTAATAGACGTTGAATTCTCCGAAAGGATAAACAAGTCATTAAAATCAAGGCACAATTTCTGTTTTAGTGGTGACGGAGTAAAAGGCGAATTGCCGCCTGAGGTCAGATAACGAAAGTGCCGGTGATGATTCATTTATTTCGGCGATCCAAAAGTTGATGTACCACAGCAATGGGAGAATTATTTGGCTGGATTTCAACCGCATATCGAATTATCAAATGTTTTTACTAATGACGTTTGACAAAAATCTAGAAAATTAAATGAAATCAAACCCTTAAGGGTTTTAGAAAATCCTATGGTCTTTTAATTTCCCTTTGAAATACTTTTTTGTCGTTTTTATACACTCCACGAGAGTATTATGGCTTTGTGCATTTGTTTGTAACACCCAAAAGGAAGCGGGATAGACCCATTGTTAAGTATACCGATCGACTTAGAATCACTTTCTGAGTCGATTTAGCAATGTCCGTCTGTCTGTCCGTCTGTCTGTCTGTCTGTCCATCTATTGTTGTAATCAAACTACAGGTCGCAATTATAGTCCGATCTTAACAAAAATTTGCACAAGTAAGTTTTGTGGATCAAGGACGAACGTTATTTAATTTGAGACAAATCGGTTCAGATTTAGATATAGCTCCCATACAAATGTCGCTCCCGATTTGACATTTTCCGCTCTAGAAACGACATATTGCACCCGATTTTCTTTAAAATTGACACAACATCTTATAATCCGACTATAAACACCTATGCAAAAATTGGGTAAGATCGGTTCAGAATTAGATATAGCCCCCATACAAATGTCGCTCCCGATTTGACATTTTCCGCTCTAGAAACCACATATTGTACTCGATTTTCTTTAAAATTGACACAACATCTTATAATCCAACTAGAAACACCTATGCAAAAATTGGGTAAGATCGGTTCAGATTTAGATATAGCCCCCATACAAATGTCGCTCCCGATTTGACATTTTCCGCTCTAGAAACCACATATTGTACCCGATTTTCTTTAAAATTGACACAACATCTTATAATCCAACTAGAAACACCTATGCAAAAATTGGGTAAGATCGGTTCAGATTTATATATAGCTCCCATACAAATGTCGCTCCCGATTTGACATTTTCCGCTCTAGAAACCACATATTGTACCCGATTTTCTTTAAAATTGACACAACATCTTATAATCCAACTAGAAACACCTATGCAAAAATTGGGTAAGATCGGTTCAGATTTAGATATAGCCCCCATACAAATGTCGCTCCCGATTTGACATTTTCCGCTCTAGAAACCACATATTGTACCCGATTTTCTTTAAAATTGAAACAACATCTTATAATCCAACTAGAAACACCTATGCAAAAATTGGGTAAGATCGGTTCAGATTTAGATATAGCCCACATACAAATGTCGCTCCCGATTTGACATTTTCCGCTCTAGAAACCACATATTGTACCCGATTATCTTTAAATTTGGCACAACATCTTATATTGCAACTATAAACACCTTTGCAAAAATTGGGTAAGATCGGTTCAGATTTAGATATAGCCCCCATACAAATGTCGCTCCCGATTTGACATTTTCCGCTCTAGAAACCACATATTGTACTCGATTTTCTTTAAATTTGGCACAACATCTTATATTGCAACTATAAACACCTTTGCAAAAATTGGGTAAGATCGGTTCAGATTTAGATATAGCCCCCATACAAATGTCGCTCCCGATTTGACATTTTCCGCTCTAGAAACCACATATTGTACTCGATTTTCTTTAAATTTGGTACAACAGCTTATAATCCAATTAAAAAACCTATGGTGAAAGTGGCTAAGATCGGTTCAGATTTAGATATAGCGCAAATACAAATGTTGCTCCCAAATGTTTAACCGATTTTGGCCAAACTATACATATTATATTTCTCCTATTTCGTTCCAGATTTCAATATACCCATACAAATGTCCTTTCCGATTTAAAATTTTTTGTCAAACACACACATTTACAGGATGCATAAATCCTGCCCGTTTTCACTTTTTCACCGAATTAAATTGTATTCGGATAGAAAGTGGAGTGTATCATAGAGTCGGCCCCGCCCGACTTTAGCCTTTCCTTACTTGTTTTGATTGTGGCTGCAAATTACACAAGTTTAAAATTTTTTGTGTACCGGGCGTAGAAATTCAGTTTTAAAAATTATAAGTCAACACTTGTTGTGAAGAATTTTTCACTTAGAAACGCCAACCGTGAAAGTGGGAGAGAATATTTTCTTTATAGTAGGTTCAGAACACAAAACTTACGTCGAATCTTATTCAAAATTTGTCTCACCACCAATCTAGAAGCCACATATAAAATCAAATTTTATTCAATTTTAACAGATCACATTATATTTCAGCTACACTCAGAATAATAATTTTCCTAAATCTAAGTAAAATCCATACTCCATTTTAGGTCAACAATTTTACTCTTCTTTCCTAAAAAGTATTGCCTTGGGTTAATATGGTCTATTTATGTAGTTTTTGGAATTTTAACTGATTCGATGCATTCAAATTATTGAAGCGGAAAATATTGTTTTGAAAAATAATTGCATAATTCCTATTATTTTTATTATTTAGTATTTTATAAAAAATTTCAGAATTTCCCAATAATTCCCGGGGAAAATGTTCAACTTTCCCGGGAATACGGAAAATATTTAAACATACTTTATTGATGATTTTGATCATTAATTTAGTTTTACTTTATAAATTGAAAACTTTAGATGAACTATTTCTTATGTTTACACTTCAGATAATACGCTCAGAAAAAAGTGAACCCTATAACGAGGTAAAATGAACTGTAGGGTCCGCCATCTAACGTTTTTTTTCAACTATTCAACCGTTGGACTATTATTGTACTTTCAAATAGAAATTTGGGAAAATATTCAGTAGTTTTTTTATAGCATTTCAAAAAAAAAAAGTTATTTGGCGGACCCTATATAATTTAGGAAAATTGAACTTCGTATAGCACTAAAGCAATATTTCCTCATATGAAGTTAAAAATTTGTATTGAAAGTAGTCCATGTTTTGAACTAGATTTTAGATCAATTTTCCTCATTATTATATTTACTCAAACTAAGGAAAATTCCAATAAGTTTTTCCTCAAACCAAGTACATTTTTACTAAATCTAAGTAAGATTTTGCTGACATTTCCCTAAATCTAAGTAATTTTTCCTCAAACCAAGTACATTTTAACAAAATCTAAGTAAAATTTGGCTGAAGTTTTCCTAAAACTAAGTCAATTTTTACTCGCATCAAGTAAATATTTACTTAAACTGAGGACAATTTTCTGATTTTTTCCGAGTACATTTTTACTTAAACTGAGGAAAATTTTACTTGATACAAGGAAAAAAATGAACTTAAAATAAGTTCGACTTATCTAAAAGTAATTCAAACAAATGATTTTGCTTCTGAGTATACAAAACTGGTACAAAAATTAGCAACATGAAATATTTCTCAGAAAATTCATTAAACCTCTGCTATTTCAGTAAACACATTAACTTAATTTTAAAAACAAAAACTCATTTTGTAGTTAAAATTTCTTAAATGATTTTTTTTCATACAAAAAAAATCTTAATATTATTCTTACTCAAAACCATGGTAATTTTCTTCCACACAAGTATGGACTGAATTTTAAGTTTTTTTATTGGATCCAAGAAATGGTAAACTTACTATACTATTTATAGTAAATGAACTATTTGCTATGACTTTCAATAAGGAAACTTTACACATACTTAGTTAATTTTCCTACTTTCAAGGAAATTTTTACTCAACTGGAGTAAAATTGTCGAACTAAATTGGAGTATGGATTTGACTAAAATTTAAGAATGATATTTTTCTGAGTGTAGTAATTTAATTTTAAATAGTTTTATTACAAAGAAAACAATTTTTGAACTCGCTGAGTGTCCAATTTTAATGATAAA
Source organism: Polietes domitor (assembly GCA_947397865.1). Classification (NCBI taxonomy): domain Eukaryota; kingdom Metazoa; phylum Arthropoda; class Insecta; order Diptera; family Muscidae; genus Polietes; species Polietes domitor. Next base: position 20,579,768 of record OX377620.1, on the reverse strand, counting down.
CAAATAGTTTACCTTTTCATTTTAACATTGTTGCATAATTCATTATAGAAATATTAATAAACTAGACATTTATGAATGAGTGGAATAAAAACTGTTTGTGGGACTATTTGGGGGGATCTGTATTGTGACACAAACATATCATAAATATAGTGGCTGACAAAGTTTCAATACTTATTCAATCGTGCTATCAGGATTAACTTTAAATTTCCTGTTCCCCAACACTTGGAAACAAAAAAATAAATGCGCCACCACATGCTCGTTGCTCCCCTTCACTACCATTTCAGATTTGGTATTTTCAAATATGGGCAAGTTTGGTTCTACATCCCAACAAGCAAAGTAATACGAAAACGATTCGAAATCGTATCGCCTAGAAGAAAAATAATATTGCGGCAACTATCATATTCGTATTGCGGAAGTAACCTCACAAAGAGAAGTTTGTGCGGCCAGGGCGATACGTCAAGGCAACACGAAAGCAATACATCCGGATGATAAATCGGCGATATTGCCTGATTATCATCCACAAGCAATCTGGATGATATCGCCATAATATCACCTGGAAGATAAAAACGAGATATCGCCAGATAACCACCTAGAAGACAAAAACGCAATTTTTCATATTTTCGTCTTTTTTATAAAGGGTGATTTTTTAAGAGCTTGATAACTTTTTTTAAAAAAAAAACGCATAAAATTTGCAAAATCTCATCGGTTCTTTATTTGAAACGTTAGATTGGTCCATGACATTTACTTTTTGAAGATAATTTCATTTAAATGTTGACCGCGGCTGCGTCTTAGGTGGTCCATCCGCTTAGTCCAATTTTGGCATTTCCACGTTTTTGAGTAACAGAGACCCAATTGGTGCGAACGGCGACGAATCGAAAATTGGTGGTCATCATTAACACTGGCCGATACAGCTGCGATATTTTCTTCAGTTCGCACTCTACGTAAGCGTGTTGGTGGTTTAATGTCCAACAATGTAAATTTGGTGCGAAATTTAGTCACAATAGCCCGAATAGCCGCTTCAGTGGGTCGATTAAACTGACCATAAAATGGAAGCGCGCAATGAACTTTCTTAACAGAGCACGCATTTTGATAATAAAATTCAATAATTTGCAAGCGTTGTTCGTTTGTAAGACGATTCATGATGAAATGTCAAAGCATACTGAGCATCTTTCTCTTTGACACCATGTCTGAAATCCCACGTGATCTGTCAAATACTAATGCATGAAAATCCTAACCTCAAAAAAATCACTCTTTATTTCAAAATTAATAATTACAAACATCATAAACGATAAGTAAACACAAAACAAACAAATAGTTAGAAATCAAATATATGGATATCAGAGAAAAATAATACAGATAGCAAGCTTATATTACCACAGCTGTTTTAGCCTTATGCTTTTTATTGTTTCGGTCTTTCGCACGTTAATGGACGTTTTTGCACTTGGATTTGGAAAAGAACCAAAACATATACCTAAAAATAAAACAAATAAAATGCATATAATACAAGCTATATTATTCATAATTCCGCTTACATACCTTTAAATTCAGAAATTATATAATTTTGAACCGATGGCTTCTCCTTGGTTCCCATCCAAGTACATTTGCTGACCAAGCTTTCTGAGATGGCACTGCTTGAATTCGTTTTGAAAACATAGCCTCTGTGAAATGCAAAAAAGTGAATGTCTGTTTACCCAAAAGAAGTTTATCAATAATCAACTTACCAATTGGCTTTCCATCACTTGCTACTGATTTCATGTAGAACTTCAACTTACAGCTTCTCTTTTATTTATAGCGTGCTAGTTCTTTTTGCAATGCACCAACAAAATATGAAAAGAAACATGGATTTCCATTGAAAGAGAAATTTTCTTTTATTATTTCCAAAACATTCAAACGAGCAATGACAACAAAATCAATATCGCCAAAATTTCTTCAAAATGATAAAAGGGTGATAAGCAAAAAAATATTTTGATGGATTTCTTCAAAATGATAAATGGAAGATATTGCCGCAATATCTTCTTGGTGATATATCGTCCAAATGTGTGAAGGGATACGCATTTATAAACAACATACATATATAAATTTTGGCAGGCAAACATATATCAATTAAAAGAAGAAGAATCAATCAAGTCAGTGGTGAATATCTTCTCAAAAGAAGAATTTACTTTACATATGAAACCATTATGAAATAGTCTCAAAAGATTGGAATAATGTTAGCTGGAAACGTTAAAAAATAATTAAATGATACAAATATGTATTTAATATTGCTAACTTGTAAAATATTATTGATTGGGCTTTTTCATTGATATTATTTCGATTTTATTTTATTAAGGGATATTTTAATATTTGTAATATTTCTATTCTATATAAGGACCATCAAATACAATTTATTTCCACAGTTTCGAATATTGTTCGCCTTTTTATGTAAAATCTTTTCGTCTCTATACTATCGTATCTTCTAAACTAAAAACATTTTCAATACAAGAATTCTTTGTTTCCTTAAACTTTTTACAATATAGTGTAGGTGTCAGTCTCTGACTTAAACGTCTATGTCGCCTGTATTTCTAACGTAAAAAACATATAAAAACATTTGTAATTTGACACTATGAACCTAAAAGAAATTAATTCCCGGTGATGAAGCTTTCCATTCCCGTTTTCCCGGGAAAAGAAAAAGTCCGGGAAACCCCAAACTCTAGTTATGAGCTATCAGTGTCATTATTAAGTTTGCTGGAACTTACAGTAAAAGTGGAACAAACCGGTTAATGTTTTGATGTGGCCCACAAACACGAGCTGGAGTTTCATAATTCAACAGATTTTCGACAAATTTGTCAAATCACGTTATATGTATTTAGTTAAATGTCAACTCATACTGTACTGAACAATATAGGTCCAGGTTTTGATATGAGTACATATAAACGTCCCATCGATATTTGAAACTCCTAGGTTTAGTAGCCAGAGCTATGCGTGTCTAGACCACAGGGAGTATTGTAATATCAGCATTGCCATCATCATTTCGTAATTATATTTTAAGACAGCAATCAATAACAATATGTTCATGTTAAAAATTTTAACGATTTTTAAGTGATTTGACATCTGTAACTGTTAGTTTCCTTCTAAATTTCTGGTATTTTTGTTAATGATAAAGGCTCTTACAAGTATTTTAGTTATTATGAATATTAGAAGCAAAATGTCTGAAAGATAACCTACAAAATGTATATATTTAGATGTGAAATATATAGATTAAAAACAATCTTAAAAATTAAATAAAATGTAGTTAATGGAAAATATGTTTTTCTTAATTGTGTTTTGTCTTTTGTTCGGCTTGAAGTCAGTTTTTTTCAAATAATAAAACAAAAGTTATTTGTTAAACAAACAAGTTATTTTCTTGTTTTCATTTCCCAATATTTCGACCAACTCCGTTGGTCATCTTCAGGGGTCTAGTACAAAAAACACAAATTATTCAATTACAAGTTACAAGCAAATCAAAAATTATCACAATATTTATATTTGCATTTTTTAAAAAAGTTTTTTTACAATAGAAAATTCTCCTGCCACTCTCTGCAAGCTTTTGTCATCTACTGTATAATTTGTCGTCTATGTTTTTCCACCGTGTTCTTATATATTTGAGCACAACCGTCTGTGTCTCTCTTATAATTAAGCCTTTTTCCAGGGGAGACGTCGATTATATTTAGCATTTCCAATGTGTATCTCCTTGTATAATTATTCTCTTCCGCTAATATTTCGACGTCATTAAAGTTTGGTTTGTGTCCCGTCAAGGTACAGTGGGCTGCAAGGGCAGTTTTTTGCTCAATGGGTTTGTCAAGAGATTTGTGTCTGGTTTTCAATTTATTTTTCGTAGTGCCGACATATGTCGGACTTGTCACCATTGCATTTTATCTTGTACACGACGTTTGGTTTCTCCTCTTTCTTGATTTTTGATTTTGTCCTACTAAATAGTTGGTTGACGGTCCTGTGTGTTTTATATGCCAACTCAAATTTTTCCTTGTCGTAAATATTGGAATGTTTTAGCCTTTCGGATAGTCCTGGAATGTATGTTGTGGATTTATAAATTTTGCTTGGTGTTTCGTAATTTTTGTTAAGTTTTTCTTACGTCGTTCGCTTGATTAGATTATTTATTAATTTTTCGGGAAAGTCGTTCATACGCAGTATATTTCTAATTTTGGACTTGTTTTTTTCGTGAAATTCCTTATCACTGGTTTGTAGAACCCTGTTTATAAAATTCTTCGCGGTATTTATGATTGTTCGTCTTGGGTGCTTAGAATAAAAATTAATTAGACGTCCGGAAGCCGTTTGCTTTTGGTAGCAGTCAACTTTCAGCAGATTCCCTTGTCTAATTATCACCGAATCCAAATATGGTAGTTTATTGTCCAATTATTTTTCCATCGTTAATTGTCTTTGTCGGCTGAAAGAGTTTAATGCGTTAAGTTTGGCTTCTACTTCACTACGCTTTACAATTGCGAATAGGTCGTCTACATATTTGGTCAGTACTCTTGGTTTTTCTTTTATCGTATCCATCGTGGCGTCCAGCAGTTCTTCCTTAATGATGTCAGCAATTACAGGTGAGGCTGGTATCCACTTTTTCTGTTCATATACCTTGTCTTCGTACTTGAAATAGCGTGTCTCTTTAATGTACAAGGTCAATAATTCTATGAAGAGGTCCCGAGGTATTCTTGTATGTTGTTCAATTTGATTCCATTTCTTTTCTATTGTCATTATGGCTAAGTTTATGGGCATACTTGGGAACAAAGAAACCACGTCAAATGAAATCAATATTTCGTCATGTTGATTATCCTGGCTTTGAAGTCTCTAGCGTCTTTGACATTGTACTGTGATCTGGTCGTCAAGTTTTTCAAAATGTCAAGTAGATATTTGCAGAGTCCATACGTAGGTGCATTTATTGATGAGCAGATGGGCCGTAATGGCGTTCCCTCCTTGTGGATTTTGGATAATCCGTAGATTCTAGGGGCTGTGGCGATTTTATTTCTCAATTTATTCTTTTCCATTAAGTCAATAAGATTTTTGTTAAATAATTTGTATTTAATTTGTAGACTTGACGTTGGCTCTCTTTTTATTCGCTTATAAGTGATCATATCCCGTAGAATTATGTCCATTTTCTGTTTGTAATCTTCTTTGTCCATAGCTACAGTCTTTCCGCCTTTGTCCGCGCTTAATATTAGTATGTCATCATTGCCCTTCAAATATTTTCTCGTTTCTCCCACTGTGTCCAGTATTGATTTATCTTTTTGGCTTAGTTTGCATTTGTATAAGTGGTCGTCGATTAGCGAGACTAGCTTTGCTCTTGAGATCTCTTGATCTTCCCTACTTACAATCGTCTGTCTACAATCCTCTCCTTCGGCAATACATTTGCATACAGTGGAAATGTTGTGGTTGTGTTGGGCAATGCGTGTTTTTTCCTTATTTATTTTATTAATTTATTTTTGTAGTGTGCTATTGCGCCATAAGACAAATAAAAATAATTTTATTTTCCAACTAACTAATTTATTTTGATTTTTATTGTTTTTATGCCTTGTGCAAATAAACTAATGAAGAAATGCATCATTCTGATGACATTTCATTGAAATTTTTATTTATTTCCCAAAAAAATTCGTAAAAAAATAGAATCCATCATTTCACCACTTCCAAACACACAGAGACGAAATATCTGAACGCTACATAATATTTTCAAAAAATCAATTGATGTAATAATTTCCAAAATCAATAAATTTGCATTCTATTAAATATAGATGCAAAATGGTCTTGAGCCAGGACAATATCCCAGTTCAAATCAAATATTGATTACAGACCAAATACAAACGAAAAACTAAAACAAATGAGCGTTGGCACGGCAGAAGTATTGCTGGGTAACTATACCTGCATATACACATACTTACATATGCAACTCAATGAGATGCTTGTAAGATGGCATGTGTACTTTATTACTTGGTGCGATTTTTTAAACGCAAATTCGGCAAGTGAGTTGTGCTTCTCGTTCGTTTGTGAGAATCATCTCCTTATAGAGGCCGAGTTTGATGTTGAAAAGTCGCTGCTAAGCCACTTGAAAAGACTTTTGACATGGTCGAAATCATGATCGTGGTAGTCTGCAGCCAAGTAATAAATGTCATCATGCCATTTGTAAATAAATTTACATTCTATTAAATATAGATGCAAAATGGTCTTGAGCCAGGACAATATCCCAGTTCAAATCAAATTGCAAAATATTCAAAAAATATAAAGCGTCAATGCAATACCTATATTCCAATCCAATATTTTAAAAGCTCTTAAAATTACCTTCCAAACAAGGTATAGTAAATTGAAATCGGTCAAGAATTGCGGTTGAATGAATACACCTTCTCCCAAAAAACGTAATTTTAATACTGTTAAATTGATTATAACTCGTGAAAACAAATTTTCTATTTTTTTCCAAAAACTATTTTTATACCAAAATATGTACACAAACGATCTAAGCTATCGAGGTCAAAAGCGTACCGCTTGACATGGAATGACTCATATACACTATGCTTCAATAAATTCATTCAATTCAATTGGATAATTTGACATCTCATCTACATCATCAAAGTTATTACATTTTTGCCGAATAACATTCTGAACCTATTCTTCGACTTAAAAGACAGGTTGTGCCCATTCTACATGGAATACTACACTGAAAGAATTTTCCTTCATAATATTTATGAAGCGATTTCATAAAAGTTTTTTTTCATAAATTTAGTGCATTTTTCTCAATATGTATGAAAAATTAATAAATAATATGAAATGTTTCATACAATTTTTTCATAAACATTTCATACTTCATAAAACAAAATTGATGAATAAGTGAAACTTAGTTTCATAAGATCAAAAAAAGATTTCATAGTATTAAAGAAACAATTCATAAATATTATGAAATATGTCATAACCAATAAAATATTTGTGGTATGAAAAGTCTTCATAAATATAATTAAGGATTTCATAGTTTTTATGAAATGTTTCATAACTTACAACTACACTTTTAGTGTGTCAACTTTATTCGTTGAATGCTAGCAATTCTCATTTGTGCTCTGTTAACTCTGGCATAAGTATGAACCCTGATTGAAGGTGAAAGACATATTCATTGCAAAGACTCTCGCAATGGTGATGTGTGTTGATTGGTTAGTCAACGAGTCAGTCTTTTTTTGCCGTTTTGTTTATATTTGAAACTTCAGCATAAATTATTACTATTTATGAAACTTTCATAAAATTAATGAAGTTTCTTCATAAAATTTATTAAAATTTCCATAAATCATATTATGAAAAATAATGAAATAGTTTCAAAGAAATGTTTCATAAATTCTATGACGCTTTTCATAGATTTGTGCTTTATGAAACATGTTTCATACATTTCATGAAATGTTTCATTGGCGACATTTTAATGAAAATTTTCACTGTGTAGAATCCATGATTCCACCACTTTCAAACACACAGAATATCTGAGAACGCAAAATAATATTTAAAAAAAATCTATTAATGTAATTATTTCCAAAATCAAATAAAAATTGCAAAATATTCAAAAAACCTAAAGCGGCAATTCCATACCACTTCAATATTTTAAAAGCTATTGAAATTTGATTTGAACTGGGATATTGTCCTGGCTCAAGACCATTTTGCATCTATATTTAATAGAATGCAAATTTATTTACAAATGGCATGGTGACATTTATTACTTGGCTGCAGACTACCACTATCATGATTTCCACCCTGTCTAAAGGTTTCATTCAGGTGGCTTCGCAGCGACTTTTCAACATCAAACCCGGCCTCTATAAGGAGATGATTTTCACAAACGAACGAGAATCACAACTCACTTGCCGAATTTGCGTTTAAAAAATCGCACCAAGTAATAAAGTACGCATGCCATCTTACAAGCATCTCATTGAGTTGCATATGTAAGTATGTGTATGTGCAGGTATAGTTACCCAGCAATACTTCTGCCGTGCCAACGCTCATTTGTTTTAGTTTTTTCGTTTGTATTTTTTTTGCGTACTTTATTACTTGGTGCGATTTTTTAAACGCAAATTCGGCAAGTGAGTTGTGATTCTCGTTCGTTTGTGAAAATCATCTCCTTATAGAGGCCGGGTTTGATGTTGAAAAGTCGCTGCGAAGCCACCTGAATGAAACCTTTAGACAGGGTGGAAATCATGATAGTGGTAGTCTGCAGCCAAGTAATAAATGTCACCATGCCATTTGTAAATAAATTTGCATTCTATTAAATATAGATGCAAAATGGTCTTGAGCCAGGACAATATCCCAGTTCAAATCAAATATTGATTACAGACCAAAAAAATACAAACGAAAAAACTAAAGCTATTGAAATTATTAAATTACCTTCCAAAATGAATACACCTTCTCCCAAAAATCGTAATTTTAATACTGTTAAATTGATTATAACTCGTGAAAACAAATTTTCTATTTTTTTTTTTTTCAAAAAAATATTTTTATGCCAAAAAATTATAAAGCAAACTTTTGAAACAATCCAATCTATCGAGGTCGAAAGCGTACCGCTTGACATGGAATGACTCATATACACTATGTTTCAATAAATTCAAGTATATACATTTTGGATAATTTGACATCTCATCTACATCATCAAAGTTATTACATTTTTGCCGAATAAAATTCTGAACCTATTCTTCTAAACTAGTATAAAATGTTTCCGTTACAAATCATGGATGAATTTGAAGACCAAAAGTCCCGACTAGAGTACACCTCCACAAATACATATTTCAGTCAACTTCACTGTGACTCTGCTCACAAATAGTTGATATTTTTAAAACCAGTCACTGCTGTTTATAATTTTTATCATTTACATATGTTTTGTTTGAATACAAAATTTTCCTCGTTTCGTGAAATCTTATCGCTAACCTCATCTCAAGTATTGCGTTGTTCCAACAGACAATCTCCATAATTGATCAATAAATTAGCAATTTCATGTAAAATAACAAAATGTAAATATGGTCGCCAACGCCGCCGCCGCCCCCACTCAACAACCCTTTCTCGACACACTCAGCCTGTCTAACCATAATGGCCACAAGGGTGTATTTCAATGGCAGCCCACATCCACGCCACCATCAAATGCTGGCATTTATTTGCAAATTATTTTCAAAAAAAAAAAAATATATCCCCAAATCAAGCTTTATCCTTTCGCTGGCCGCTCGTAGCCTCTTAAAATAAAGCTGTTGTTAAAAGGAGGCGAGGCGAAGAAACGAAAAGGATAAAATTAAATTTTTATTTAACGTAAATTTCTCGACAATGGACAATTTGATTTCTATCGCAAATACATTTGAATTTTATTACGTATTTATGTTTTTCTCGTCGTTCTCCTTTTGAGAGGGGGGGCTGTTGTTTTCCCCCCTCAATAAAAATAACTATTAAATGCCAGTGGAGTGTTGAGGCGCGCACACACTCTTGCTAACTTGGGGTGGTTTAGTGTCCGACCCCAAGTGACCATTGACCATTGGCCAAATTGTTTTGTGAAAAGGTACTTAGTTGGCCATTGTTGCTTAGTTCTTCCAGCATGGCCTTTATTTCGGCCACTTTGGCGTCATTTCTTCGATAATAAAATAAGCATTTAGACTGAAATCAAGCTCGCAAATGACCGAAATGTCCGTCGACGTCGGGCGGTATATGACTGCTGCTGCTGATTTTGATGACGATTTTTAGATTTCTTCCGTTGCCAATTTCAGTTGTTGTGTGATTTTCTGTGAGTGTGTTAAATGTGATTTCATCAACGACAGAGAAAAATGTTACTTTTATTGTGACGCATTTATTTTTATGATCATCAAAGAATTGACTCCTTTTTCGGTTGGTTTTTTTAATCTGTTCCTGTTCAAGTCAATTATCCGGAACAGGAAGAGAGAGAGAGAGTAACAAAGGAGAAGGGTTATTGAGGAATTTAGATACGAATTTAGTTGATTGGAATTAATACATCTTTGGAATTTTAAAAGGAATTGATCTATGATATAAATATACACAAGTATGTATGTTTTTAGGCTAGGACAAACACAAACACGCTTGGAAAAAATCTGGCAACGCCGTAATGAGCAGTTGAGAAAAATTGTTTGCTCTTCGGAAAATTTATTAAAAGTTGAAACTAAGTAGTTTAAAGAGTTTTAATTGTTTTGATTTTATGTACAAGTCATTACTTTATGTAGTATAATTTAAAATCTGTGACTGTCACTTGTGTGAAGCTGTTTTTACCGCAGAAAAACACATTTCGTTGCTGTGTCGCTGTTCTTCTGTTGCATGTTTTGCATGATCACACACACAAATTTATATCGTTGTGCCGCCATTTGTGTAACTTGTTGGAAACTTTAATATTATATTTGAATCATTGGCTAAAGTGTTTACTTGAATTGCATTATGGGAGACAGCTCGAACACCAACAGCAATTCTCAAATTTGGACTTGTCCGATCTGTGGCAATGTTGTGCGAAGAACACACTACAGTGTTGGGTGCACTGGCTGCCCAAACTATTTCCACCCGAAATGCATCAATTTGACCATCGGAGAAGTAAGAAACAACAAGACTCTGCGATATACGTGCAGCAAATGTGGAAACAAAAACAAGAAAAGCACTAACGTCAATAGTGCCGGAATTGTAGTCGCAAATAAAAAGGCTAACAAGGTTATTGACAAGAAAAACTGTGAGGTTAAAAAGAAGAATGCCAATGATTCCAAATCGGTTGTTAGTGACAACAATCAATGCCAGGTTGGGGAGAAGAATGCTAACAAGGACAGCAGTCATGTTGGTAGTACTAATGTCAGCAGCAGAGGTATAGCTGGTGAAAATTCACCTAATAACATCATTTGTGCTGATATATCCGACATCAGTCAACTTCATAGTGAGAAACACGTCAAATATGTACAAAAAATATTTGATGATCTAGCAGTATCGATGAAAAAACAACTCGATGAGCATATGCAAAAATGTATGGCGGACTTCCAGTTGATGGTTGACCATACAGTAAATACTTTCCGCACTGAATTTTTGGACTGCATTCGAAAGGTTAAAGCAGATGTTCAGGCCTGTCAGCAGAAGGTAACCATTGTTGATAAGGCTGTTACGGAAAAGATGGAGAATCTCGAGCGTCAGAATTGTGTCCAGCAAAGAAGACTAAATAGAGCAGACATTTTGATAAATGGATTGCCCAAAGCGATAGTCAATATACGGGAACCAATTGCAAGAATAGCTGGCCTTTGTAATGTTCAATTGGGTCCTGTTGATATTCATCACTGCTGTTATGTTTTCGGCGGAAAATCGATTCTGGTTAAGTTTAACTCAGTTCATGTTAGGGATACTATTATGGCCAATTATTCCCGTTTAAACTCCATCCTGCTGAAAGATGTCATCGATTGTGAAGTTCAGTCTCGTGTATACCTCAATGACCATCTTACTCCTGCTGCTTCGAAGCTAGTATATGCTTGCCGAAAATTACGGGATCGTAAACGCATATTAAAGTATGTGTTAATAAATGGTGATACGCCTAAAGTTCGGATAACATTAGCGAATGGAATGGTAAAGATTCTTAATACTCAAGAATGTGAAGACATTTTCGGAAGTCTTGACTTAAGGACTGTGGATGGCGGTATTGTTCCGAGTGCAGTGGCCCAAACTTCTACTGGTGTTTTTGGGTAGTTTATATATATGTATATGTATGTATGTATGTATATATGTGTGTATGTATGTATGTATGTATATGTATGTGTATATATGTATATATATATATGTATGTATATATATATATATATATGTATATATATATATATATATATATATATATATATATATATATATATATAATTTCTAATGTTTTTTTAAGTTTCATTACTTTTAATTTATATTTCGATAATTCAAATTATTCAAGTTAATTACTATATTATTATGAACGTATTTGATTTAGGAAATGTTGTTCGGGATAATACGTTTTGCGATCTTCGTTGGGTGCTTATAGAAATAATTTAAATATTGGTCATTTCAATGCCAGAAGTTTCAATCTTACTGAAAGATCTTCAAAACTATCAGAAATTAAAAATATTGTTGAAGATAGCTTGTTGCAGATTGTTGCTGTTAGCGAAACATGGCTTAAGCCATCAGTGCCGTCGAGTAAATTTGCAATCTCCGGTTACTCTTGCTGTAGAAATGATCGACCACATCAAAGAGGTGGTGGGGTTGCTCTGTTTGTTTCAAAGTCTCTTGCGTACAATGTTGTTTATAGGAACAGCCATTTTGGTGTTGCAGAATCTTTGTTTGTAGAATTGTTACTTGGCAGTCACAAAGTTTTAGTTGGTGTTGTATATCTTCCTCATGGTGATTTTAAAACTTTTGAAGAGGATATATCTGATTTGTTGGTCCAATACTCGGAAATTGTAATCACGGGAGATTTTAATAACAATCTTTTTGATATGGCGTCTTCTATGAATATTCGAGCAGCATGTAGTCGATTAAATGTATCTGTCAGGCATAATTCTCTACCAACTCATTTCGATGTCGTTCACAATTCTACATCTTTAATTGACTATTTTCTTGTTTCTTCTGAGGATTTTGTACTTTTGTCCAACCAGTTTATTTGTCCCGGCATATCAGAGCATGTGTTCATTTTCTTGTCCATTGAGTTTCCTGTTAGCTGCATAGAACAGTTTTATGAGTATACGGATTATGATGCTGTAGGTAATGAAGTTATACAGGAAACTGTGTCAAATCTTGACTTTTCAAATATATATTATTCAAACAACGTTGATGTACAATGGGAGTCTTTCGAGTGTTGTATTGCATCTATACATTCAATATTCCCGCAGAGGAGAAGAAAGGTTCGAAATCGGGTTGTGAATTGGTTTAACTCGCCTCAAATTGAATTCTACATTTCCTTGCGCGATTTGGCTTTTAAGGCATATATGGATAACAAGTGCAGTACAAATTGGAGGATATTTTGCAGGGCAAGAAACAAGGCCAAAGCTATTGTAAGGCGGGCAAAAAGAGATGCACATTCTTCGATGTTTGATAATAATAGTAGTAGTAAAGATTTGTGGAAGTTGTTAAGGGCTAATGGTTTATCTGAATCTAAATCGCATGACTGTAATTTGGATGTGGATGAAATGAATGCAGTGTTTGTGGACAATCAGCTCAATGTTCCTTGTAGTAATAGTGATTTGAGCAGCTTGCAATATAGGCATGATGGTTTTTCTTTTCAATGTGTTGATATTGTTGTTTTAAATAAAGCGTTCTCTGCTATTAAGACAAATGCTGCCGGGCTGGATGGATTTACTTTGAAATTCCTGAAGTTAATATTTCCTTTCGTGTCCATTCATTTTTTGCATATTACTAACACCATTCTTTCCACATCGGTTTTTCCAGCTAGGAAGAAAAATGGTAGGCATGCAAGCAATGAGTTTCGCCCAATTTCCATATTGCCAATTTTCTCCAAGATTGTGGAACACATTATGAAAATGCAAATGTCAAGTTACTTGGAGATTAATAATATGTTGCATGATGCTCAATGTGGTTTTAGATGTAATAGAAGTACAACCTCGCTTTTATTGGGTTTAACGGACACTATTCGTGCAAATTTTGGTAATAGTAAGTTTTGTATTTTGGTGTCATTAGACCTTGCAAAGGCTTTCGATAGGGTAGACTATTCCACTTTGTTAAATAAGTTGTACCACTTGTACAACTTTTCTAGTAGCGCATGTACACTGTTGAGTTCGTATCTTTTAGGACGGAGTCAACTTGTATGTGTTGGAGGTAGATCTAGTAGGGTTTTGTCTGTTAAGAGTGGGGTTCCACAAGGTTCAGTACTGGGGCCGCTTCTTTTTATATTGTTTCTTAATGACCTTTTTCCTTATTTGGATGGATGGTGTGTCCCATACGCATTTGCTGATGATATTCAGCTGCCTTTCAAAGGTGATAGTCACTTTGTGGACGTTACTCAATCAAAGATCGACTTTGTGTTAGATGCGTTACGTGCTTGGATGTTGCAAAACAAACTAAGTATAAATGCATCTAAAAGTAAAGCTCTATTTTTTTCTACCAGTAATGTTAATAATATCAGTCTGGTCTACAATGGAACAAATATTGAATATGTCCGAGACTTGCAATGTCTGGGAGTGCAGCTAGATGATAAGTTGAGCTTTGCTCAACATATTAATATGGTAATCTCTAGGGTTAATTTTTCTCTCAGATGCCTGTATGGTACTGATTTATATTTGCCGATTTTGATTAGAAAGCGGCTAGTAGATGGATTGATTTTGCCTATAATATTGTACTGTTTGGAAGTTTACTCTGGTACTATTCAGGGCAATATGTATTTACTACAACTAGCGCTTAATAGAGCGATACGTTATATTTATGGCCTTAAGAGGCGTGTTCATATAACGCCATACGTAGTGAGGTTTCTGGGATGTACTGTTCCAGCATTTGTAAATTTCCGCCTCCTTTTGTTTTTTTATAAAATGATTAAAAATCAGTGTCCACGTTTTTTGCTTCGAAATTTTGTGTTTTGTCACTCAACTCGAAGAAATCAATTATCCATCCCAAGAGTTTTCCACCTACTAGACGAATCGTTCCTAGTTAGAGTAGCACGTCTATATAATTCACTGCCTAATGAGTTGAAAAATTTCAGTATTACATCAGCTACATATGCAAATAGGCTTATTAGCTATCTTCAATAAATAGTTTTGATATCACTCTTCTGCACGTAACTTTTTAGTTTAGTTTTTTGTAGTTTTTTACACTACATACATGCTACCAAATTCATAATGTTTAAAATGTAAAACCTATTTTTTGAATTATTCTGTAATATGCTAACAACATAATCACATCGTATTATTCCCGATTTCATGATTTGGAACTTAGTTCCCTTTTTATTAATGTTATTAAATGGAGTAGTTTTTTAGCTCTACAAAATAATTTCTGTATATGCATTTATTTAATTTATTATTTACATTATCTAAGATCTTTATTTAGTTTTTAATTGAACATACTGCAATATTGTTGAGTAGTTTTTTTTAGCCATGTTAAAAAAAAGTATTATATATGCATTTTGTAATTTGTTTTAAATTGGCCCGATGGCTTTGAATTACAAGTTGAAATAAATAAATCAAATCAAATCAAATACAATTATTCAGTGGGATTTTTATAAATCGCAATTTCGTTCAACAAACAGTAGAGTGGAGAGCAAATTTGAAAAAATGAAAATCCCCCGGAAAATCTAACCAGTGGCTCAACATTTTGAAGTGCCTCAAGAGAACTTAAGTCTTCAGAACATCTAGCACTGACAGCCATTAATACAAGTGTGTTCGTACTTTTTGAACGTAAAGAAGACCATATACACATGAAACTAGAGATCATATTTGCCAGTTGGAATGATAGAGGTCTAAGTCTCACTTTTTCCGCTCTGTTTTATGTTTGAATCAGTTGAAAAAAAATTTTCCACTGAAGCACACATTTTTTTCTGAGAATATCCTACTACTATATCGAACATTTATAAAAAAACAAGTAAGGAAATGCTAAAGTCGGGCGTGGCCGACTATAAAGGGTGATTTTTTAAGAGCTTGATAACTTTTTTTTAAAAAAAACGCATAAAATTTGCAAAATCTCATCGGTTCTTTATTTGAAACGTTAGATTGGTCCATGACATTTACTTTTTGAAGATAATTTCATTTAAATGATGACCGCGGCTGCGTCTTAGGTGGTCCATTCGGAAAGTCCAATTTTGGGCAACTTTTTCGAGCATTTCGGCCGGAATAGCCCGAATTTCTTCGGAAATGTTGTCTTCCAAAGCTGGAATAGTTGCTGGCTTATTTCTGTAGACTTTAGACTTGACGTAGCCCCACAAAAAATAGTCTAAAGGCGTCAAATCGCATGATCTTGGTGGCCAACTTACCGGTCCATTTCTTGAGATGAATTGTTCTCCGAAGTTTTCCCTCAAAATAGCCATAGAATCGCGAGCTGTGTGGCATGTAGCGCCATCTTGTTGAAACCACATGTCAACCAAGTTCAGTTCTTCCATTTTTGGCAACAAAAAGTTTGTTAGCATCGAACGATAGCGATCGCCATTCACCGTAACGTTGCGTCCAACAGCATCTTTGAAAAAATACGGTCCAATGATTCCACCAGCGTACAAACCACACCAAACAGTGCATTTTTCGGGATACATGGGCAGTTCTTGAACGGCTTCTGGTTGCTCTTCACTCCAAATGCGGCAATTTTGTTTATTTACGTAGCCATTCAACCAGAAATGAGCCTCATCGCTGAACAAAATTTGTCGATAAAAAAGCGCGAAACACATTTCGAACCGAACACTGATTTTGGTAATAAAATTCAATGATTTGCAAGCGTTGCTCGTTAGTAAGTCTATTCATGATGAAATGTCAAAGCATACTGAGCATCTTTCTCTTTGACACCATGTCTGAAATCCCACGTGATCTGTCAAATACTAATGCATGAAAATCCTAACCTCAAAAAAATCACTCTTTATAATACCCTACACCACTCCCTGCGTATATACCCCGCTTCTATTACTAAACCCAGGTGTTTCATGGGAGCAATTGTATGTAGTTCATATAAATTATACAGTATTTATCTTTAGTCATATTTAACAAATATGGTAAATAATAGACACAATTTTCCGGCAGACAAATGCAAATTATACAGTAGTAATAGGATGAATAGGACCGACATTTCAAAGAAGGCCTATATATTTCTCATTCACGGTTGGTATTCAAAGTTAAAATATATCATGATCCGATGTAAGACGTAGTTTCTAGAGCTGTATTAGAGTAGAATGGGGCCCCATTTGAGTTATTCCAAAGTATGGACACATATATTTGACTTCGTATTCTTAGTTGAAATATAATATAATCTGCAAAATTTAAAAAAAAAATCCTATGTAAAATTTGGGGTAAAATGAGCGGTAAAAATTAAAATGGGCCATTTGTAAGGGATCTACATTAAAAGGTGGTTCCTTATCACTTTCAAAGTAGGTATTCTTAGTTGAAATATGACATGATATGCAAAATGAGATCTAATGTCCGATGTGGGTTCTAGAGATGTAATAGAGTAGAATGGGGGTCCAATTTCTATGGGGCTTATACCAAAATAAGGACCCATATATTTGACTTTCATAATATGTCTTCTTAGTTGAAATATAATAAAAAATGCAAAATTTGATAAACTTTCGATGCAAATTGTGGGTCCTACAGGGGTAATAATAAAAAAGGGGGCCATTTGTAAGGGCGATACATTAAAAAATGGGCCCATATAGATCACTTTTAAAGTAGGTATTCTTAGTATAAAATATAAATATAATATAATTTGCAAAATTTGAAAAACTTCCGATGTAAAATGTCGGTCCGGTAAAAAAGTGAAATCGGGAAGGATTTTTGCATCCTGTAAATGTATATATTTCACAAAAAATGTTCGGAAAGGACATTTGTATGAGGGTATATTGATACCTGGTGACCCGCTTTCTCCATGTATGTTTATTGACGAAATATAATATGTAAAGTTTGGCCAAAATCGGTTAAACATTCGGGTGCAACATTTGTATGAGGGCTATATCTAAATCTGAGCCGATCTTACCAACTTTCACCATAGGTTTTTTTAGTTGGATTTTTAGATGTTGTGCCAATTTTAAAGAAAATCGGGTACAATATGCGGTTTCTAAAGCGGAAATGTCAAATCGGGAGCGACATTTGTATGGGGGCTATACCTAAATCTAAACCGATCATACCAACTTTCAGCATAGGTGTTTCTAATTCGATTATAAAATGTTGTGTCAATTTTAAAGAAAATCGGGTACAATATGTGGTTTCTAAAGCGGAAAAAGTCAAATCGGGAGCGACATTTGTATGGGGGCTATATCTAAATCTGAACCGATCTTACCGAATTTCTGCATAGGTGTTTCTAGTTGGATTATATGATGTTGTGTCAAATTTAAAGAAAATCGGGTACAATATGTGGATTTTAGAGCGGAAAAAGTCAAATCGGGAGCGACATTTGTATGGGGCTATATGTAAATCTGAACCGATCTTACCCAATTTTTGCATAGGTTTTTCTAGTTGGATTATAAGATGTTGTGCCAAATTTAAAGAAAATCGGGTACAATATGTGGTTTCTAGAGCGGAAAAAGTCAAATTGGGGGCGACATTTGTATGGGGGCTATATCTAAATCTGAACCGATTTCAAATTCAATACCGATGGTCCTTGACCAGAAAAAAGAACTTCTGCCAAGTTTCATGACAATCGGACAGCAATTGCGACCTGTAGAGTGCGAACAAGCTTAGATGGACAGCAGACGGACAGACAGACAGACATCGTTAAATCGACTCAGCTGGTGATTCTAAGCCGATCGGTATACTTAAAGGTGGGTCTAGCTCGATTATTTCTTGGTGTTACAAACATTTGGCGCGAAACTAACTTATAATACCCTAGCCCACGAAGTGGTGTAGGGTATAAAAACGTTGGGAACCACTAATTCCAGAGGATGTACTGACTTACACCACACTTTCATTCTTCTCAAAATTGAACAAACAAAATTTTATTTTTTTTTTCGCAAAAGTAATATTTCCGTGCCAAAAATGAAAGAAAACACAAAATATTTTATTAAAAAATGTATGAGTCATTCCATGTCTACGATAGCTTCGATTGTTTTTGGAGTTTGTGTATGTATTCTTCTCATAAAAATATTGTGTACGTATTTTTGCAGAAAAATTTAAAAAAATCACGATTTATGACCAATGTAGCAGTACTACTACTTTTTCAAAAGGTGTGTTCATTCAATCGCCTGTAACTCCTGAAATACATTACCGTTTTTAATGTGTTATACCTTGTTTAGAAGGTAATTTCAATGGTGTGGTGTGTTATAGCCGGATTATACATGAAATGATGGCTTCTATTTTTTACGCAGATAGCGGCCGAACGAAATGAGGTAGGACGTTCAAAATTTTCCTAAATGTGTCTTATGGTTGTAGATCGATTGGGATTGAAAGTGGACGAAATCGGCCCAGAGGGAAAAAATTTTCCCTCACAAGGACTGAAAATACCCCTAATGTTTAGAGTATTTCAGCATGTTTTTTGAACATATTAGCTTGTATTTACTTGATATTTGCAATGCGCATTCCCTTTATAGCATAAATGGGCACCACAGAGTGTTTTTTATTTGTAGGGGGCGAAATGGGACAAAAAGGGATATAAATGGTACCTACCAAACGACAACAGATAGAAACACGAAATTTGGCGTGTACATTCCTCTAATAGAGTAGATACATAATATAAAAGTATTTTTTCTAAATTCGTACTTTTAAGGGGTTAAATGGGGATAGAGGGATAAACATAGTACTAACTTAACGGCTGCACCTAGAATAATGAAATTCGATATATACATTCCTCTGATTGTGTAGGCACGTAAAATAAAAGAACTTTCCAAACTTCGTACTTTTTGGGGTTCAAATGGAAAAAGGGGATTAAAATAGTACCTACCAAATGACAGCAGCTAGAATCATGAAATTCCTCTGACTGCGTAGACACGAAAAATAAAAAGTTTTTTCCAAATTCGTACTTTCAAGGGATACAATGGCTACAGGGGATAAAAATAGTACCAACGAAACGAATACAGCTAGAATGATGAAATTCAGTGTGTACATCCCTCTAATTGTGTAGATACGTAAAATAAAGAGATTTTAGATAGTTGTACTCTTGAGGGGGCAAAATTGGTAAAAGGGGATAAAAATGGTACCAACAAAATGACCGCTGATAGAATCATGGAATTCGGTGTATACATTCCTCTGACTGCATAACCACGTAAAATATTTTTTTTTTTCCAAATTCGTACTTTATTTTGTTGCTTTTACGACAAAAAATGGTCGAATCATGAAGTTGTCTTTTACTGCGTACGTGAGAGATAAGGTATTTTCAAAATTTATACTTTTGAAATTAAACTAGGATGGAAATACAACCAACCCAACTACTGTATCTGAAAATATACTCTCTATCCCCCAATATTTAGGGTATTTATGATTGCTGCCTTACATTTACTTTATGAATTGAAGTATTATTTCCATTATATATAGACGTAGTATAAAAATATTAATAGCCTTGGTTTATTAATTAAATTTCTTATTTTCATACAGTTAAAATTTGTTGCTGACATTCCTATTGTAGCTTGGAAGCACCACAAAGAAAATAAAAGTTTTAGCGGGCGAATGGGATGGGAATGATACGACAACAGCTAGAAATTCGGTGTGTACATCCCCCTAATTGCATAGACACGTAAAATAGAGGGATTTTTCGAAATTCGTACTTTTAAGGGATATAATTAAAAAGAGGGATAAAAATGGGACCTACCAAACCGCTGAAGTTGAAATCATGAAATTGTATATTCTGACTATGTATACATTCTGACTATGAAGACTCGAAAATGGTTTTTTTCGAAATTTGTACATTTGGGCGGAGAAAGGGGATATCTTTAAAATTTATACTTTTCTTATCACTTTGTCTGTATCTGAAAATGCTTCTTTCTAATGGCGACTGACAATCGCCTAAAATTTAATTACATATAGTAGTCGATTTTAAACAGTGCGCATAAGTATATAGTTTGAAATAGTAAACAATTATAGTAAATGTGCATAAAAATATCACAAATTTCGTAATATGGTACTGTACTTCTATGTAAAGTCGTCATGATAATATTGGTATGGTTCAATTATGTATGGAACAAAATATTGGCCAAATGGCCGCGGCGGCACACCTCCATCCAAATTGGTCCAATCGATGACGCTGAGGCATAATTGAGTTTCTATGCCGTTAATGTGCCGAATTATCTCATCCTTTAGCTCTTGAATTGTTGCTGGCTTATCGACATACACCTTTTCATTCAAACAACCCCAAAGAAAGAAGTCGAACAGTGTCAAATCACATGATCTTGGCGGCCAATTGACATCGCCACCACGTGAGATAACACGACCATTGAATTTTACGCACAAAAGAGCCATTGCTTCGTTAGCTGTGTGGCAAGTGGCACCGTCCTGTTGAATCCACATATCGTCCACATCCATATCTTCCAATTCGGCCATAAAAAGTTCGTTACCATCTCAAGATAGCGAAGACCATTCTCAGTAACTGCCGGACCGGCTTCATTTTGGAAAAAATACGACCCGAGCCAGCCCCGCCAGCCCATAAACCGCACCAAACAGTCACTCTTTGTGGGTGCATTGGTTTTTCGACAATCACTCTTGGATTATCATTCGCCCAAATGCGGCAATTCTGCTTATTGACGAATCCACTGAGGTGAAAATGTGCCTCATCACTGAAGATGATTTTCTTCGAAAATTGATCATCCACTGTTGCCATTTCTTGCCCAACTTTAACGCGTTGCTCGATTGTGTATCTTTCCATGATTCAAATTGAGTTAGTCTGAAATTAAGAAATATCAAATGAAATGCAGAAAAAACTTGACGTTTAGGTGTGGTTCACATTCAACATCGGCCCTTACAATTTAACCACCCTTTATGTGGGAGCTATATATAAATCTGAACCTATCTGACCCATTTTCACCACTGATGTTTTTACCTGAAATGTAGAAAGTCCGTTAAAATATGTGGATTCTAAAGCAGAAAAAGCCAAATCGGGAGTGACATTTGAATAGGAGCTATATATAAATCTGAAACGATCAGACCCATCATCCACATACAATCACAAACTTCCACACAGTGAGAGGAACCTTCACACTGAATTTCTTGATTACAGCTACTGTCGTTTGGTTGGTACCATTTTAGTCTCATTTTCCATTTGTTTGCGTCGACGATTCAGACGAGCATATATATCCACATATTACATGATTCTAGCTGATGCGGTTTGATTAGTTTTCACTTGTATCCCCTTTGCACAACAACCAGCAATCTCATGATCATCACAAAATTCAAAGCCATCAATTCTAATTCTAGTCTGCTTAGATTTAGATCTACGCTTCAGATTAACAAATATTTTCGGATTTTTTTCATAATATTGAAAACGACTTAAAAAAAGTTGAATATTTCTTTGTACTGTAGGTGTTTTTATCTGGCAGAGTTCATGTTATTTAGAAAGCAACGATGTTGTGTTTTTTTAATTTTTATTTAAAAAAATCCCAATATTTCTATTGACCATTTTCAGTCAACTTCAGGGGTGGCAATTTATGAATATTACATACAAGCGATAGTCCACCAGTCTTTGCCAGCTGACCATTGGCAAAGACAATTGAAATATATGAATCAGCATGAAATATCGATCTGAGACCTTTTAAATTATATATAGTCTTTATCGTCATAAAATTCGTAAACGCCTAGACATGTCCTGCACTTGCATCGCTGTAACATCAAAAGGTACCAATCAAACGGCTTTAGCTAAAGGGTGATTTTTTAAGAGCTTGATAACTTTTTTTTTAAAAAAACGCATAAAATTTGCAAAATCTCATCGGTTCTTTATTTGAAACGTTAGATTGGTCCATGACATTTACTTTTTGAAGATAATTTCATTTAAATGTTGACCGCGGCTGCGTCTTAGGTGGTCCATTCGGAAAGTCCAATTTTGGGCAACTTTTTCGAGCATTTCGGCCGGAATAGCCCGAATTTCTTCGGAAATGTTGTCTTCCAAAGCTGGAATAGTTGCTGGCTTATTTCTGTAGACTTTAGACTTGACGTAGCCCCACAAAAAATAGTCTAAAGGCGTCAAATCGCATGATCTTGGTGGCCAACTTACCGGTCCATTTCTTGAGATGAATTGTTCTCCGAAGTTTTCCCTCAAAATGGCCATAGAATCGCGAGCTGTGTGGCATGTAGCGCCATCTTGTTGAAACCACATGTCAACCAAGTTCAGTTCTTCCATTTTGGGCAAAAAAAAGTTGGATATCATCTCACGGTAGCGCTCACCATTCACAGTTACGTTACGATTCGCATCATCTTTGAAGAAGTACGGTCCAATGATGCCACCAGCCCATAAACCGCACCAAACTGTGACTTTTTCTGGATGCATTGGTAGCTCTTGCAATGCTTCTGGCTGATATTCACTCCAAAATCGACAATTCTGCCTATTTACGTACCCATTGAGCCAAAAATGAGCTTCGTCGCTGAACACAATTTCTTTCTTTCTGAACTTTCTTAACAGAGCACGCATTTTGATAATAAAATTCAATGATTTGCAAGCGTTGCTCGTTAGTAAGTCTATTCATGATGAAATGTCAAAGCATACTGAGCATCTTTCTCTTTGACACCATGTCTGAAATCCCACGTGATCTGTCAAATACTAATGCATGAAAATCCTAACCTCAAAAAATCACTCTTTAGAATATTGGAAATCGGTGTATACTCTTGTTATGTAGACGCGGAAAATAAAGCGATTTTCGTGCTTTCGAAATGGGTAGAAAGGGATAAAATTAGTACCGACCACATGGCCACAGCTAGAATCATAAAATTAACAAATTTGTACTTTTAGGGGGAAACTGTGAGAATGGGGATAAACATGGTACCAATTCAATAATTATAAAAATCGGTGTGTATATTCCCCTAACCGTATAGACATGCAAAATAAATGTAATTAAAAAAAATACTTTTATGGTAAAAAGGAGGATAACAATGATAGAATAGTGAAAGTCGGTGTAAAAATACTTTTATGACGAAAAGGGGGATAAATTTGTACCAATCAAACGGCTGTAGATAGAATAATAACAATACTCTGACTGCCCAAACTCGAAAACTAAAGCCATCTGTTGATATTTGAATTTTTAATTCATAATGGGCAAAAAGAACATGGCTGCAGCTAAAATCATAAAATTCGATGTGTATATTAGAGCGTACCAGGTTACAAGTAAAAAAAAGTTCGCCGTACACCTTCGAATATGAAGTATTATTGAAAGGTAGTTTCAAAAAAATTTTCGCGCTTTTACATTTTTCTATATAACTTCTGCATTTATAAACGGATTTTAAAGTGTGATACATCGATGTTTTTGTCTCGACGAGGCCGATTTTTTTGAAAATCGACATACTTCCTTAGGAAGAGTTTCATGATTTTATGCGAGCTTTAATTTTCTAATATTAGAGTGGTACATTAGGGTAGTAGCAACTGAGATATGGTGGGTAAGTACCAGAAGGGGGTGCTTGAGCTCAATGACTTCAAAGACAATAAAATCGGCCTCGTCGAGACAAAAACATCGATGTATCACACTTTAAAATCCGTTTATAAATGCAGAAGTTATATAGAAAAATGGAAAAGCGCTACCACTACGTTCGGCATAAAAAATAAAAAAAAATTTTTTGAAACTACCTTTCAATAATACTTCATATTCGAAGGTGTACGGCGAACTTTTTTTTGAGGTACGCCCTAGTGTATATTCCTCTGACTGACTCTGAAAGTACAATTTAACTTAGCATTGCACGCCATCTATTGGCAAACGTTTGAACCAAATACAGTGCTGCTTGATCTTGTTTTTAAAAATTCTTTCTAAAATCTTTCCATCCTTAAAATGACTAAAATATAAATAACAGATTAAGAATGGCTCTTCCATGTGTTGAGACAAAAAACTCATAAAATCTTATGAATCCTTTGCAGAAACCATTCATTCAATTCTAAACTAAACCATTCAACAGCTCATCCCAATAAAGACGAAACAGGAACAGGAAATTATCTCAAATGAAACATATGCCTCTGTTTATAAGGAACCGCTGCCACTCGGATGATGGTAACAATTTCAATTCCAAAGCAATGACATCATCATTACCCCGACTACCTCATCCTATCCTATGGAGACTATAATAATGTCAAAGGGATGCCAGAGAGAGCAGAAGCTGAAGTAGAAAATGAAGAAAAACAAACGGAATGCCACGCATTGAAACGTGGCTACTTGGGTAGTTGTTTCAGTGCCACACAGGACAGGACATTGTTGCATTACTTTGGCTGTTGCTACTCGACTCAATTGTTTCCTTTGCCATTTTGGCCAAACACAATGTGGCAATACTCTCTCTGTATTTTGGCCAAAATAGACACACACACAGGCGCTCGGCTTCGAGACAATGGCAATAAAATCACTTGGGTTTTATTGTCTGAACAGATTCCGTTGTAATGTGGACAGCCTGCTTCGGCTGTGCCAATACTACATCTACTACTGCTCCTGCTCCAGTGTGTTCACGGGTGAGGGTACGGGTACGGCTAATGTGAAGAATGAGTTATGACGGTCATTTATAGTGGCTGTGACAACAATTACGAAAGGCGAACATACCATTTCGTTCGAAGAAAGTTCTCTGCCATTATGTATTGTGATATGAACTGATATTTATTCGTACTTGCCACTATTTAAGTAGCATTGTCCTTAGTTTAAGTACATCTTCCAAAGATATGGGATGTGCTGCTAAGTGTGTGGCATGGCACCATGGCCGACTGAAGGAATGACTGGTGTTTGGATGGTTGGTTGGTTGCTTGGTTTAATCACGCTGTGATTTGAAACAATAATTTGTGATTTATATTGCGGATATAGCTGGCATTTTTTACTCCATAAAACATTTCATTGTGAATTTAGTGAATGCGTTTTTAAGATATTAGCTGGGGTAAAATAAATATAAATTCTTTGTTTTGTGTGTTTGCACAAGGCACACGATAAAGATGATGAAGTTATCAAAATATTTTGGAAGGATTTGTAATTTCTTAAAATTTATTTTGAAAGTATTATTAATTGGCAACATATTAAATTGTTACAAGTAAATATTCGTCATTCGACTAAACAGACTTATATAATTATACCCTCAGAGAACAACATATATGCGGGAGTTGAAAGGACTAAAATTAATTAAATTAAAGTGATTATATCAAACATTATCAAATACCAAAATATAGCTGAATCTGAATATCCGTGTGGAAGTTACAGTGGTTTTATTTTAACATAGGAATATAGGTCATTTGTGTGGGAGGTACCAGGAGGGGCGTGGCAATTTTGCTTATCTTCGAACTTAAACTTTGTTTGGGGTTGGATTCCATAACTCCTTTCCAAAGTTATCATGTACACTAGAGCGTACCAGGTTACAAGTAAAAAAAAAAAGTTCGCCGTACACCTTCGAATATGAAGTATTATTGATAGGTAGTTTCAAAAAATTTTTTTTTATTTTTTTATGCCGAACGTAGGGGTCGCGCTTTTACATTTTTCTATATAACTTCTGCATTTATAAACGGATTTTAAAGTGTGATACATCGATGTTTTTGTCCGATTTTTTTGTCTTTGAAGTCATTGAGCTCAAACATGATTCATGATTTTATGCGAGCTTTAATTTTCGATTATTAGAGTGGTACATTAGGGTAGTAGCAACTGAGAAATGATGGGTAAGTACCAGAAGGGGGTGCTTGAGCTCAATGACTTCAAAGACAAAAAAATCGGCCTCGTCGAGACAAAAACATCGATGTATCACACTTTAAAATCCGTTTATAAATACAAGTTATATAGAAAAATGTAAAAGCGCGACCCCTACGTTCGGCATAAAAAAATAAAATTTTTTTTTTGAAACTACCTTTCAATAATACTTCATATTCGAAGGTGTACGGCGAACTTTTTTTTTGAGGTACGCCCTAATGTACACCTGCCAGACAGACAGACATGGCTCAAACAGCTTAAAAAGTCGTGAAAATGATTTGGTCGAAACAAACTTAGGGTCGTAAATCACTCCTTCAATGAGTTACACTTTTTTCTATCCCAAATGATATAGACCCTCCAACTCTGTAGAGTGAGAGTATAAAATGATATAATTTTAGCTAGGATGGGCAATTTTTTTACAGATTTAAAATAATTATAAAAAAGTCGCTGCGAAGCCACTTGAAAAGACTTTTGACATGGTCGAAATCATGATCGTAAATTTGTAAATAAATTTGCATTCTATTGAATATAGATGCAAAGTGGTCTTGAGCCAGGACAATATCCCAGTTAGGGTTTGGGGTTTCCCGGGAAAACGGGAATGAAAATTTTCATTTCCGGGAATCCCGGGAATTCCCGAGAAATGTAAATTCATATTAGGGACATATAAATTCATAATGGGTAATGTAAATTTATAATAGGAACATGTTAATTCATAATGAGATATATAAATCATACTTCATTGAGAACAATTAATTCATAATAGGAACATACCAATTCATAATGAAATGTACAAGTTTGTAATCAGAAAATCCAAATTCATAATCAGAAAATACGTTTTCATATTCAGAAAACATGAATTCATAATGAGAAAATATAAAATCATATTGAGAAAATGTATGTTTATAATGAGAACATTGATAAAATATGTGTTTCTACGAAAATATCCATAGAAAAACGTACAGACATTGCTTCGATTATAAATTTTAGAGTTCCTGATTATGAATTTATATTTTATGAATATATATTCCTGAACAAGAATTTATATTTTCTCATTATCAATTTGGATTTTCTCATTTTGTATTTATATATCTCATTATCAATTTGTCTGTTCTTATTATGAATTTATATTTCTCAATATGAATTTACATTTCACATTACGAATTTACAGTCCTGATTCTGAATTATCATGCTCCTATAATGAATTTACATTTCCTGTTATGAATTTACATCTCATCGTGAACTTACATATTCCGATTATAAATTACATTTTCTCATTATAAACTTGAAAAGTTGTAGACTAATCGTCAGAATTGGACATTTATATCGCAGGTAGAAGTGACTGACACCTACACTAGATTCAAAATTGAAAACGATTAAGGAAACAAATAACTCATATGACGGAGAATGTTATGACGCATTTAATTTAGAATATTCATTCGTCTGGAGACAAAAATATTTTATAGAAACAGGGGGGAATATTCTAAACTGTAAAAACAATAGAAACATAAAAAATTAATATTAATTTAATAAATTCATAAAAAATAAAAAAATAGAAATAGTCCTGTCATTAATTCTTACAAAGGGCCATTTAAATACATCGTAGCATATATTTATATTCCTATTAGATTTCTCTTGAAAGTTTCCAGGCGAACAATTTTTATTGTATTCCTATTTTGAGACCATTTCCTTCTTTCTTTATTCCCCTAGCTGGGTTTCGCATAAAATGGCTATTTAGCGAATTTTTTGTTTGTAGTAATATAATATAAACAAATACTTATTATTGTCAGTAATGTAAATACATATATGAATTTGAAATACATCTAAAAATTCCAATTTATATAGTAACATTAAATTATTGATCATCATAATAAATAAATTATTTTTTTAATATTTCCCGTATTCCCGGGAAATTGAAAATTTTTCCCGTTTAAATTTTTCCGGGAATTCCCGGGAAAAACTATTCAGGAATTCCCGGACCCCAAACCCTAATCCCAGTTCAAATCATAATTATAAAAACATTTTTTGTTGAACCAACTCTCAGTGGATGTCCCCTATAAATGCCAGCCAGACAGACATGAAGTATTTGTTGATGTCTGTTTTGAACCTCTGGGTGTCATAATTGGCGGGAAAGATATTTGCCGGAAGTCGATTCCACATACGAGTTGCACGAGCAAAGAACGAATTCAATCTCTAGTGCGGCCAGCTGTCCAATCGACAACAAATTAATGCGAGTTCCTTGAGAGTCGCGTATCTCTAACGAACATCCTCACGTCGAGTATGAGATCACGAATACCCGAGGAAAATGTGTCGACAAAACAGAAGCACCCCCCCCCCACATGACACTGAGAGATTTTTCCTTCATAATATTTATGAAATGATTTCATAAAAGGTTTTTCATAAATTTAGTGAATTCTTTTATATATTCTGTTATATATTCTTTTATATATATGAAATGAAATTTTTTTAAAATATTTCATTTTTCATAAAACAAAATTGTTAAATTAGTGAAACTTAGTTTCATAAGATCACAGAAAGATTTCATAGTATTAAATAAACAATCAATAAAATATTTGTGTTATGAAATATCTTCATAAATATAATGAATGATTTCATAGTTTTTATGAAACGTTTCATAACTTACAAGTACACTTTTAGTGTGTCGACTTTATTCGTTGAATGCTAGCAATTCTCATTTGTCCTCTGTTAACTCTGACATAAGTATGATCATTGATTTAGGTCAAAGACATATTCATTGCAAAGACTCTTGCCATGGTGGTGTGTGTTGATTGGTTAGCCAGCGAGTCAGACCTTTTTTTGCTTTTGGCTTATATTGGAAACTTCAGTATAAATTATTACTATGTATGAAACACTTTCATAAAATTAATGAAGTTTCTTCAAAAAATCGATGGAAATTTTCATAAGTCATAAAATGAAAAAATGATGAATTTTGATGACAAAAGTTCTTCGAATGAAGAACTTCATTTCATAGTTTCTAAGAAATGTTTCATAAATTCTATCACACTTTTCATTGATTGGTGCTTTATGAAACATGTACCATACAATTTATGAAATGTTTCTTTGGCGATTTTTTATTGAAAATTTAATACAAAATTAATTAAAATTAATACAAAATCTAAATATTATGAAGATAATTCTTTCAATGATCAAGGGAGGCAATATAATTGGATATCCTACCTATCACCTATCAGCACCATCGTCCTACTCTGAACACGGTCGAGTAGCTCCAAGGAAGATCTTGGAGCACCTGACCATTAGAGCGTACCAGGTTACAAGTAAAAAAAAAAAGTTCGCCGTACACCTTCGAATATGAAGTATTATTGAAAGGTAGTTTCAAAAAAAATTTTTTTTATTTTTTTATGCCGAACGTAGGGGTCGCGCTTTTACATTTTTCTATATAACTTCTGCATTTATAAACGGATTTTAAAGTGTGATACATCGATGTTTTTGTCCGATTTTTTTGTCTTTGAAGTCATTGAGCTCAAACATGATTCATGATTTTATGCGAGCTTTAATTTTCGATTATTAGAGTGGTACATTAGGGTAGTAGCAACTGAGAAATGATGGGTAAGTACCAGAAGGGGGTGCTTGAGCTCAATGACTTCAAAGACAAAAAAATCGGCCTCGTCGAGACAAAAACATCGATGTATCACACTTTAAAATCCGTTTATAAATACAAGTTATATAGAAAAATGTAAAAGCGCGACCCCTACGTTCGGCATAAAAAAATAAAATTTTTTTTTTTGAAACTACCTTTCAATAATACTTCATATTCGAAGGTGTACGGCGAACTTTTTTTTTGAGGTACGCCCTACTGACCATATATGGGAGCTGTATTCCATCTTAGTTCTCGTGTACGTAATGTAGATATTGAGAAGATCGGAGGGAGTGAAGAATTTCTTACACCGCTTTAAACAGCCAAGACACTTGAATGCGTCTTTCAACACAGCAATTACATGTTTTGTCCAACGAACATCGAATAGAGTGTTGGATTGCTCAATATCTACACCGTTCATAGAAATCGACGACACCGTTGGATCTGTGAATCGCTTGTGAGACAACAAGGAGCACTAGGTCTTAAGTGCATCTCAATCTACTCATTCACTTGACCCCATTCGAAAATGGCCAGTAAATCTTGGCTAAGTGACTCTTCCATCAATCGCCTTGTGTCCTCAATTTCTTGACGACTTGGTTTATGATCGAATGAGTATGAATGTCAGCTGTCATCAGCGAATGAGTAGATTTTATTTGTAGGCCGATCCAAGAGGACGTTGATGGAAATAAGAAAGAGGGAGGGGGAAAGGACAAGTGATACTCCTGCTGTTAACCTCGGATGAGAACCAGTCTACAACAACTCGTATAGTGCGATCACTGAGGGAGCTCGAGAAAAGTCACTACCAACACCGAAAGCAATGAGCTTTGATATGAGTGCGCCGTGTCAAACTCTATCAAAGGAGATATCTAGAGCCTTGGATATATCTAGAGCAACAACCTTGCTCTCACCAAACTGGTGGATGGATCGATTCCACTGTTCGGAGCTCGATATACATCGACAGAAGTCACTACCAACACCAAAACTTTTCGGAAAGCAGCATCATCAGGTCACACGTAGAAGGATTCCTACGGAAGCCATACTGTCGATCATTAGGTAAGTCATTAGTCTCTAAACACCTCACAAGATGCTGGTTAACCATCTTGAGAGCGCGGTAGTTAGGTCATGTTCGCAATCTTCCAACGCGCTGGCAAGATTCCGGCACGGTATGCAAGGTTGAAAAAGTTGCGAAGTGGACGGGCTAGCGTCGAAGTGCACTTTCATAGGACAAGAGCTGAAATACCATCCGGGTCCGGAGATTTATTTACGTCTAGATTTGCAAGAACCCTTTAACTCGACGTGTTCGAAAAAATATCTGAGGCATGGAACTTAATACATTTTCGATCACGGGGAGTGGTTGATTGCTTTCCGGCAAGAATGAATTCCTTGCAAACATTTCAGCCAATGGGTTAGCTTAGGCATCTGGGTTAGTGAAAATCTGGTCATCTTTAACAAGAGTTGGAATAGATGAGGAGTTATCTTTTACTCTTTTTAGAAATGACCAAAAGCTCTTACTTGCCCCGGGAGAAGAAAGAACTTTAGCACGAAGACGTTGTTCGCGTGCAGAAACTTTTCACGTCTAACTAACCTGCCATACATGGTTCTTGTCTGCTTGCGTAGCAGATCAGTACTGGCATTTTTATTAAAACGCTATTTTCTGAACCCTTCCTCTTTGGATCTGACAGCAGTGTTACATGTCCGAAATAACTTTGGTTGGACTAAGTGACTTCATTCCAATCAAGATAATCATTTCAGCCGCAACATCTGAACTATTCGCACGATTAAATTCCTAGTACTCCTTGATGTTACTAAGACAATCCACACATTTACTATTTGTATTATAAGCTTAGTCATAATTTCAGTCCCAAATCCGGCATCTACTTATAATTAATTGCCTTAAAATGCAACAAGTACATACATCATCATCATCTCGTCAACTTCTTATGTTAATAATATAACAATTTAGCACCACAATATGTAAATCCTTTAATTAAATTTAACATTTTGAGAACAACAAAAAACACATCCTTTGTGTTATAAACTCTCGGTGCAAAAATATTTACTCTCCTTATTTATGGCTGATGGCCAACAACAACAGTACCAACAATATGGTCAAATTGCACAGGAGTGGCACGTAACGTGAGGGAGACGTAGCATCATCAAAGCCATAATAAAGCCTTCCCTGGTATATCAGAGCCTTAAAAGAGGATTTAAAAGTGCTGTGAAGTACTGCTGGCATCAGAACGATGGAACGGACGAACGAACAAGAGTCGAGTGGACTAGTATTTTATTATGTTCCTTCACAGGCATTATTCAATCTTGCTTCCTGTCCTGCCATGGCGTTCCGTCCGTTCGTTCGTTAGTTTTCCACTGGTTTTTTGTTTTTGTTTCTTGTTACTCAAATGTTTTATTTTTCATCATAAGCATCAGCAGTATTTAGTAGTAGCGTATGCTGCTGGCTGGCTGACTGCTTTTTTCTCTTGTTGCTCCTATGCCATGGAGCTTACCCAAAGTCTCCCATGTTTTTTTGTCTTCTTTGTTGGTAGATGTTGGTGTTGCTAGTGTTGTTGTCGTTGTTGATGATGGTACAATGCCTGGTTGTCCTCAGTGCTATTGCCATTGTGGCCTCGCTTATGTGGGATGCTTGATACAAACCCCAGATAGCAGAGAATGGCATCCTCGTCGTCGTGGTTGTCGTGGACGACAAACGACAGTTACTTAGTTTAGTTTGACTAAAATCAACCGAGCTAAACCACCCAACCGTGCAATCATGGGATAAACTAAATCCTTCCAAGTGACTCCTCCAACACTTCACACACTAATACACTTGCCCACCCATACACACATACACTGGCATGCGCCGCCGTATGTAGGATATGAATAGGTCATGGCAGTTGATGATACTCTCTCTCTCCTCTCTAGGACACCTCTGGCTGGCCTGTATGGCTGTGTCATGCCATATTTTTTCTCCGGATAAGCATCAACAACAGTAACATCACATAAAATAGATTTTTTCACGAATTCTCCTTTCTGCAGAGACCACTGCATATGCATATGTTTGTTGAATTTACAGCTGAAGCACAGTAGCTGCAAAGGACGAAATTGGAGGCCACAAAAGGATGTATATTACTACTTTGACTTTGAAGGTAGAATAACATTCATTTTTATTTTCAGTTTTATGCCTGACAAAATGGGACGCTATACGCTCGGACAAAATTGGGAAATATTAAAAACTTACTTCCAAAACTTACTTTACGTGGAAAATTTTCTAAAAGGGATCGGGCTTCAGTTCAGCCTTCATGAAGCTCATTTTCATCTCGGTGGCTATGTCAATAAGCAAAATTGTCGCATATGGGGAGTTCAGAGAACCCACATGTGGCTATTTGAACGAAAATGCATCCACAATGGGTAACTGTTTGGTGTGGATTTTGGGTTGCACAGAATAATTGAATTGATCGGATGAGGCTAGTCGTGGTAGTCATATGAATGATATTGTGTTCCATCAATTAATGACCAAATTCAACCTTCCCAATAATACCAGAAAGTAGAAAAATAATCAGTACTTTTTTATAGCCGAATCTAATTTGAAGTCTTAAATGTACCACCTTATAAAGGTGATTTTTTAAAAGCTATAGGAAAGTTTTTCAAAAAAAAAAAAACACATAAAATTCTGAAAAATGCATGCAATCTTTATTTAAATTGATAGTACGGTCCATATAATTTAATTTTTTAATATTATTTCATGCAAATGTTGACCTTGACTGCGCCTCAAATGGTCCATCCGCATAGTCCAATTTTGGTATACTCTTTCCAACATTTCGGCCGGTATCTCATGAATAAATGTTTCAATGTTGTCTTCCAATGCGTCAATTGAAGCGGTCTTGTCTGTATAGACATGAGCTTTACCATAGCCCAACAAAAAATAGTCTAAAGGCGTTAAATCGCACGATCTAGGCGGCCAATTGACCGGTCCCGAACGTGAAATAAAATGTTCACCGAACTCGCCTCTCAATAAGTCCATTGTTGCGAGTGCTGTGTGGCACCGTCTTGTTGAAACCACATGTCATTGGGCGAAAAAAAGTTGGATATCATCTCACGGTAGCGCTCACCGTTCACAGTTACGTTACGATTCGCATCATCTTTGAAGAAGTACGGACCAATGATGCCACCAGCCCATAAACCGCACCAAACTGTGACTTTTTCTGGATGCATTGGTAGCTCTTGCAATGCTTCTGGCTGACATTCACTCCAAAATCGACAATTCTGCCTTTTTACGAACCCATTGAACCAAAAAATGAGCTTCGTCGCTGAACACAATTTTTCGGTAAATGAACTTTCTTAACAGAGCACGCATTTTGATAATAAAATTCAATAATTTGCAAGCGTTGTTCGTTTGTAAGACGATTCATGGCTAAATTATAGACCAAACTGAAGATGTTTGCCAGTGTTGCCAAAACCAGTGTTGCCAAAAAGATAATAGCTAAAAAAATCATCCTTTATAACATTTTCTGGTGTAATTTGGCTTTCCCAACTCGAAAGTGAAGAAAACAATAGCTATATATGACTATATAATATGGATAAATGTAACTATGGATAAAAGAATTAAAAAAAAAAAACTATTTTTTTGTAATTTTTGTTAATTTAACTTTCACATAGAAACAGTGGTTTAGGAACAGTCTCCTAAAAATTTAGAATAAATTGATTTTTTGAAAGAAAAACATTTTTGGCTTGCTCGAAAACCCCAATAAAAGTAGAAAAAAAAAATTTGTCTTATTTTCCAATATCTAACATTTCAATGAAGAATATATGTAAAAGATCTATATATAAAAGATCTATATATATATGTAAAAGATGAGAAAAAAAATGAAAAAAAATATATTTTTTTCAAAAAAAAAAAATATTTTTGGCTAACCCCATAAAAATAGAAAAACAATGGAAAACATATTTTGTAACTATTTTTCAATAAGCCCCATAAAAACAAAAAAAACTATGAAAAATATATTTTGTTACTATTTGTCAACAGCTAACATTCTAACGAAGAAAACAATGTATAGGGTCCGCCAAATAACTTTTTTTTTTTGAAAATGCTATAAAAAACTACTGAATATTTTCTCAAATTCCTTTTTTTTTATTTGAAAGTACAATCCTTCCGGTTAATAATGGAAAAATAATTTCATTCAAATGGCTGCCTCGGCAAGGTCTATTTGAAGACAATCTATGTATAAATGTAAAAGTTATGACCCTTACTGTAGAAGTTAGGGAATGTAAAAAATGGTGTGTAAACATTAAAAAAAAATAGAAAATAATTGGAAAATAATAATTTTTTATACCCACTACCTCCAGGATGGGGATTTACTAACTTTGTCATTCCGTTTGTAACACCTTGAAATATCGATCTGAGACCCTATAAAGTATATATATTCTTGATCGTCATAAAATTCTAAGACGATCTAGCCATGTCCGTCCGTCTGTCCGTCTGTTGAAAGCACGCTAGCAACTAAACGAAAGGAGCTAGAACGTTCAAATTTTCCATAAATGCGTCTTATAGTCGTAGATCGGTTGGCATTGAAACGGGGCGAAATCGGCCCAAAGAGAAAAATTTTTCCCTCACAAGGACTAAAAATACCCATAATAATCCCTAATATTTTAGCGTATTTAAGCATGTTTTTCTAATATGTCTGTTTATATTTGCTTGCTATTTGGTATGCGTATTCCCCTTATAGCAAAAACGTGCACCATAAAGTGATTCTTATTTGTAGGGGGTAAAATGGGACAAAAAAGGGATAAAAATGGTACATATTAAATGACAACAGCTAGAAACACGAAATTTGCTGTGTACGTTCCTCCAATTGAGTATATACATAATATAAAAATATTTTTTCCAAATTCGTACTTTTAAGGAGTAAAATGGGAATAGAGGGATAAAAATTGTACCAACCAAACGGCTGTACATAGAATAATGAAATTCGGTGTATACATTCCTCTGACAGTGTAGAAACGGAAAATAAACTGATTTTTCGAAATTCGTACTTTTTGTGGTGAAAAAAGAAAAAAGGGATAAAAATAGTATCAACCAAATGACCACAGCTAGAGTCATGAAATTCCTTTGACTACGTAGACATGGAAAATAAAAGGTTTTTTCCAAATTCGTTCTTTCAAGGGATACAATGGGTACGGAGGGATAAAAATGGTACCAACCAAAAGGCTACACCTGGAATAATGAAATGCGGTGTATACATTCTTCTGATTGCGTAGACACTTAAAATAAACAGATTTTTCGAAATTCGTACTTTTTGGGGTAAAAAAGAAAAAGGGAATAAAAATAGTACCAACCAAATGACCGCAGCTAGAGTCATGCAATTCGGAGTATACATTCCTCTGACTGCATAGACACGCAAAATAAAAAGTTTTTTTCCAAATTCGTAATTTTTCTTTTACGACAAAAATTGGTTGAATCATGAAGTTAGGTTATTTTGCACTATGTACGTCTGATAATGGATTTTCAAAATTTTTACTTTTGGAATTAAAGTAGAATAGAAATACGCAGTCAAGGTCAACATTTGCATGAAATAATCATCAAACATTAAATTATATACTATTAAATTATACTATCGATTTAAATAAAGATTTCATGCATTTTTCTGAATTTTATGTGTTTTTTTTTTTGAAAAACTTTCCTATAGCTTTTAAAAAATCACGCTTTACAAGAATGGCCATCGCTTCCACATTTACAAAATAATTGTTTAAATTTTTTCTCATTTTTATGGAAAATATTATTTTTTTTGAAAAAAAGCAATTATTTCTCAAATTTCAAGCGACTATTCATAAACCACGCCCATCAAAAAGTGTTAGTGCCAGAAGATGTGACAAAGATGTTCATCTTGTGATGCGAATATTGTGAAAATTGGAGGGATGTCCTTTACTTTGAAAGACTTAAAAGTTATTTTAAAGTACTTGCGAAGGAACCACTTTTTCACTAGTTTCCATTTCTGTTCTAAAAAATCCGCTGCTACCGGGTGTATAACTAACGTGACCATCTCCTATTGGGCAAAATACGGGATTTATGAGTTCAAAAAGCGGGATTTGGTGGGATTTTGAAGAAAAAATGCGGGATCGTGAAAATCTAACCAAAAAAGTTAACATAAAAAACTAGCTGGATTACGCCGTGCAGCAATTTTACATTTATTGGACCTGAGCAAGACAATATACATGTGTAACTAGAGATTGTGTGTAGATTTTTCATTTGGTGATCCATTCTCCTTTTTACAGGACTTTTAATTTTCAAAGGATATATTAATAACTTAATAATTTATTTTTATACTTTCAAGTGCCACACACAGACGATATGGATATCAAATGAAAGAGAAGAATATCTATTAAAAATATTTTAAATATAATTTTTCTATAGTTTAGTATTACAACAATTTCAAGTTTCCCTCATTATTTATTTAGTTTATTCATAGTTTACTTTTCAAGAGGGAACAATTGAAATGGCTGTTAATGCTAAACTAGTACAGATAGATGCAAGACATTTTTAGTATTTTTAACATACATTCTTCTCATTCATTTGATACCCATATCGCCTGTGTAAGTCCTTTGGAAATTAGAAGTCCTGTAAAAAGGAGAAAATATCACCAAATGAAAAACTGAGTACACAATTTTTCTATTTACATAATATCTCTATTTTCATATGTACATGGTCTTGTTTAGGTCCAAAAAGTACTGTCGCATGGTGTTATAAATTAAAATGGCTGCGTTTAGAATACGACTGGCTGACTTTTTTCCAAATTCGTACTTTTAGGGGCACAATGGGAAAATGAGACAGATGGTACAAATCAAACGGCTATATCAGGAATCATGAACTTCAGGCTACCTTGATTACTGAATAGTTAAAATAGGTCGAGAGTCATCAAGGTTTCCTTACCTACCCTAAATAAATAAAAAACATTTAATTAAATATTTTAGAAATTGTGAACTTTTGTCGGTTACTAAAAATTTTTTTAGCTTTTAACTTTTAGGTTTTAGGTTTTAGATGTTAGGTTTTAGGTTTTAGCTTTTAGGTTTTAGGTTTTAGATGTTAGGTTTTAGGTTTTAGCTTTTAGGTTTTAGATGTTAGGTTTTAGGTTTTAGGTTTTAGGTTTTAGGTTTTAGGTTTTAGGTTTTAGGTTTTAGGTTTTAGGTTTTAGGTTTTAGGTTTTAGGTTTTAGGTTTTAGGTTTTAGGTTTTAGGTTTTAGGTTTTAGGTTTTAGGTTTTAGGTTTTAGGTTTTAGGTTTTAGGTTTTAGGTTTTAGGTTTTAGGTTTTAGGTTTTAGGTTTTAGGTTTTAGGTTTTAGGTTTTAGGTTTTAGGTTTTAGGTTTTAGGTTTTAGGTTTTAGGTTTTAGGTTTTAGGTTTTAGGTTTTAGGTTTTAGGTTTTAGGTTTTAGGTTTTAGGTTTTAGGTTTTAGGTTTTAGGTTTTAGGTTTTAGGTTTTAGGTTTTAGGTTTTAGGTTTTAGGTTTTAGGTTTTAGGTTTTAGGTTTTAGGTTTTAGGTTTTAGGTTTTAGGTTTTAGGTTTTAGGTTTTAGGTTTTAGGTTTTAGGTTTTAGGTTTTAGGTTTTAGGTTTTAGGTTTTAGGTTTTAGGTTTTAGGTTTTAGGTTTTAGGTTTTATACCAAATAGATATCTAATAAAACGAAACCACAGTGGCATACTTCCGTAATACATTAGGCTGGGTCGCGTTCCATAAAAATGCAGAAATAAATTCCAGTCACCTCACAGAAATGAAGATAGTATTTTCTACCGATATTTATAATTTCCAATGCAAACTTTTTTCGTGGAGTGACTGCAAATAACTTTTATTTGTATGAACCGCGACCCATCCTATTATAAAGAGTGATTTTTTTGAGGTTAGGATTTTCATGCATTAGTATTTGACAGATCACGTGGGATTTCAGACATGGTGTCAAAGAGAAAGATGCTCAGTATGCTTTGACATTTCATCATGAATCGTCTTACAAACGAACAACGCTTGCAAATTATTGAATTTTATTATCAAAATGCGTGCTCTGTTAA
Organism: Polietes domitor; assembly: GCA_947397865.1. Taxonomy (NCBI): domain Eukaryota; kingdom Metazoa; phylum Arthropoda; class Insecta; order Diptera; family Muscidae; genus Polietes; species Polietes domitor. The sequence continues at coordinate 20,540,701 of OX377620.1, read as the reverse complement.
GAAAGTTCATTGCGCGCTTCCATTTTATGGTCAGTTTAATCGACCCACTGAAGCGGCTATTCGGGCTATTGTGACTAAATTTCGCACCAAATTTACATTGTTGGACATTAAACCACCAACACGCTTACGTAGAGTGCGAACTGAAGAAAATATCGCAGCTGTATCGGCCAGTGTTAATGATGACCACCAATTTTCGATTCGTCGCCGTTCGCACCAATTGGGTCTCTGTTACTCAAAAACGTGGAAATGCCAAAATTGGACTAAGCGGATGGACCACCTAAGACGCAGCCGCGGTCAACATTTAAATGAAATTATCTTCAAAAAGTAAATGTCATGGACCAATCTAACGTTTCAAATAAAGAACCGATGAGATTTTGCAAATTTTATGCGTTTTTTTTTAAAAAAAAGTTATCAAGCTCTTAAAAAATCACCCTTTACATGTATGCATATTGACCCAACCCAACGACCACTTTTTTCGTCGTGTCTGACTCTGTAATTTCTTCATAATTTCAATAGAAAATCTTCAGACATTTTAAAGATTATTCTGCATATTGTCAGAACTGTAACGGAAGGGAATTTTTTCCATACGACAATTATGCGATATGCTCAGCAAAATATCTGAAGGGATTTAATTCGAACTTTAAGCGATTTTGTCTGTACATTCTCTGAATATATTTTTATGTCATTCATTTTGCCTTTTCGTTTGCAACAGAAATGTCTGAGCATCTTCGGATATTTTGTCAGATTGATATCAGACATTGATGAAAGAGAACGGCAGAAATGTTAGATTATTTTCACAATTATGCGATATGCTAAGCAAAATATCTGAAGGGATTTTAATTCGAACTTTAAGTAATTTTGTCTGCACATTCTCTGAAGATATTTTTTGTATTTTCGTTTGCAACAGAAATGTCTGAGCATATTCGGCTAATTTTTCAGATTTTTATCAGATATCGAGGAAAGAGAATGGAAGAAATGTTAGAATATTTTCAGATATATCTGATCACTTTCGACAATTTTGTCACAGTTTGGTCAGAATTTGGTGGAAGAGGGAGGCAAATTTTTTATTTGAGAAAATCTAAAAATTTTTGGCCTTTTGTAAGAGTTTGATACGATCTCATAATTATCCTACGAATTTCCCAGAAACCAATCCGACAAATCTGTACACTCATCCAAATTCTCCCAGACAATTTGTCTGGGATGTCTGACTATTTTCATCCTTCTGTCTGATTTCCTTAGAAATTATTCACTGGGTTGATACCAACACATACATGCACCTACATGCCTGGCCAGAGTTGTGTCGGATAAGGTCAGCATTAGATATGAGAACAAACAGTAGTGAAGCCAAAGCCAAACAATCTCCCAGGCGTAACTTGATCTCAGCCAGTGGACAGAGATGAGTGGGTGTGGTCATCATTCGAAAAAGCGAAAGATATATATATGGAACGTAAGGATATATGATGTTTTTGTAAGCTTTACTGTTGGCGATGTGACACTCTTCTGGTGTTTTTTCGCTCGGGTTTTATTGTTGGCATTGCCTCTCCACTGGCGTGAAACGTATTTTATTTTAGCACTTTGTCGTCCACCCCACCCACATTTCAAACACCCCCTCCTTAGATGGCCAGGAGCCATCTTTGTACTTTAAAAATTTTAACGAGTTAATACACATACCATGTCCGTTGTTGTGTTGTGTTGTTCGGCGAGTATGACAAATTTACTCGACTGGCTAACAAGTTGTGTTTATTCCATGGGGTGGCCTAGCGCAGTCCGGTTCGGTCCATTCAGTGGTGAATGCTGTTTATTAATCACATCTTGTATCTTGTCAGAGTGACAATACCAATTTTAGCATTTTTGTTTTCATTTTCATGGTGTTAGCCACCGGGTGACAGACATTAAATAATTAATATTGGTTTATTGTTGTAGGAAAATTTAATTATGTATGTTCTACTACTGCCGCTGCTTCTGCGACGACGACTGACTGAGTGGCTGACTACCAACCACGATGAATATAGCAAACGAGTAGCATGTTTTTGTTCTCGAACTTTGTGTATTTGAATAAATTAAGCTTAGTTTTTTTCCTTAATCCGACCAAAAGGAAAATATTAAAGGACAAGTTACGACAAATCCAGTACGATGGAAAGAATTACCACCTAGGAAAGCGTTATATCTGTGGATTTGAACTTCAATATTTTGAATGAAAAACAAAATATTGGCTCCAATTGTTAATCGTGGATTATTTTATCTGAGGATATTAACTTTAATATATTGAATTAAAGACAAAATAGATTTGTTCTTCCATCCTCAATTGAGATTGATAAAATACAACAGCATAATGAGAAAATACAAATTGAAATTGAAAAATGCAATTGAAATTGAGAAAATAAAAATTGAAATACAGAAATTGAGAATATTAGTCGTGAGAAAAAGAGAGCGAAAACAAAAACTTAATGCGAAAAACTCGAGGACCTATTATTTAAAACTAAAGTCAAAGAGAGAATTAGTTCAAAACTAAAGGATATAAATGTGGACGATTTGAATACCCTATGGAACAATACTATGATAGATATAAACAAGTAAGGAAAGGCTAAAGTCGGGCGGGGCCGACTATATGATACCCTACACCACTTCCTGCGTATGTACCTTGCTTTGATTACTAAACCCAGGGAGCAATTTTATGGTAATTGATCCAATTATCCGACAGACTAATACAAATTATACTGTAGTAATCGGACCGACATATCAAAAGGGAGCCTATAACGACATTTTGGGCCTGGTCCAAAACATGGGCCTATATATATTTCTCATTCACGGTAGGTATTCCTAGTTGAAAAATATCATGATCTGCAAAATTGAAGATCCGATGTAAGAAGTAGTTTCTAGAGATGTAATAGATCGGAATGGGCCCAATTTGGGTTACACCAAAGTATGGACATTTGGGCATCTCCCAAAGAAGTAAGGAAAGGCTAAAGACGGACGGACTTTCTGTCTCATTACAATTCCATTCGGTAAAAAAGCGAAATCGGGAAGGATTTTTGCATCCTGTAAATGTATGTGTTTGACAAAAAATGTTAAAACGGAAAGGACATTTGTATGGAGGTATATTGAAACCTGGAACGATGTGAATGTTTATTGACGAAATATAATATATAAAGTTTGGCCAAGATCGGTTTAACATTCGGGAGCAACATTTGTATGATGGCTATATCTAAATCTGAACCGATCCTACCCACTTTCACCATAGGTGTTTTAAGTTAGATTATAAGATGCTGTGCCAATTTTAAAGAAAAACGGGTACAATATGTGGATTTTAGAGTGGAAAAAATCAAATCGGGAGTGACATTTGTATGGAGGCTATATCTAAATCTGAACCGATCTTACCCACTTTCAGCATAGGTGTTTCTAGTTCGATTATAAAACGTTGTGCCAATTTTAAAGAAAATCGGATACAATATGTGGATTTTAGAGCGGAAAAAGTCAAATCGGGAGCGACATTTATATGGGGGCTATATCTAAATCTGAACCGATCTTACACAATTTCTGCATAGCTGTTTCTAGTTGGATTATAAGATGTTGTACCAAATTTAAAGAAAATCGGGTACTATATGTGGCGTTTAGAGCGGAAAAAGTCAAATCGGGAGCGATATTAGTATGGGGGCTATATCTAAATGTGAACCGATCTAACCCACTTTCACCATAGGTGTTTCTAGTTCGATTATAAAACCTTGTGCCAATTTTAAAGAAAATCGGGTACAGTATGTGGTTTCTAAAGCGGAAAAAGTGAAATCGGGAGCGACATTTGTATGGGGGCTATATCTAAATCTGAACCGATCTTACCCAATTTCTGCATAGGTGTTTCTAGTTGGATTATAAGATGTTGTACCAAATTTAAAGAAAATCGGGTACTATATGTGGATTTTAGAGCGGAAAAAGTCAAATCGGGAGCGACATTTGTATGGGGGCTATATCTAAATCTGAACCGATCTAACCCACTTTCACCATAGGTGTTTCTAGTTCGATTATAAAAAGTTGTGCCAATTTTAAAGAAAATCGGGTACAGTATGTGGTTTCTAAAGCGGAAAAAGTGAAATCGGGAGCGACATTTGTATGGGGACCATATCTAAATCTGAACCGATCTTACCCAATTTCTGCATAGGTGTTTCTAGTTGGATTATAAGATGTTGTACCAAATTTAAAGAAAATCGGGTGCAATATGTGGCGTTTAGAGCGGAAAAAGTCAAATCGGGAGCGACATTTGCATGGGGGCTATATCTAAATCTGAACCGATCTTACCCAATTTTTGCGTAGGTGTTTCTAGTTGGATTATAAGATGTTGTACCAAATTTAAAGAAAATCGGGTACTATATATGCATTATAGGACGGAAAAAGTCAAATCGGGAGCCACATTTGTATGGCGGCTATATCTAAATCTGAACCGATTTCCTCCAAATTCAATACCGATGGTCCGTGGCCAGAAAAAATAACTTCTGCTAAGTTTTATGACAATCGGACAACAATTGCGACCTGTAGAGTGCGAACAAGCTTAGATGGACAGCAGACGGACGGACAGACAGACATCGTTAAATCGACTCAGCTGGTGATTCTAAGCTGATCGGTGTACTCAAAGGTGGGTCTAGCTCGATTATTTCTTGGTGTTACAAACATTTGGCGCGAAACTAACTTATAATACCCTATTCCACGAAGTGGTGTAGGGTATAATGATGAAATCCGAGAACGAGCGGAGAAATCACAAACCCAAGAACTATGAAAGATACTGGGAGCTCCCCTGTTGATGCGATCGGCGAAGCGAACTACTAAAAACATCTTATTAAATAGAAAGTGTCAGGAAATTTAATATCAGAAAATCATACACTAAAAGAATTTACCTACATAATATTTCATAAAAGATTTTTTATAAATATAGTGATTTTTTTCCTAATATGTATGAAAAATTCTTAAATAAAATGTAATGTTTCATACAATTTTTCATAAACATTACATATTTCATAAAACAAAATTGTTAAAGTAGTGAAACTTAGTTTCATAAGATCAAAGAAAGATTTCATTGCATTAAAGAAACAATTCTTAAAAATTATGAAATATGTCATAGCCAATAAAATATTTGTGGTATGAAAAGTCTTCATAAATATAATGAAGATTTCATAGTTTTTATGAAAAGTTTCGAAACTTACAACTACATTTTTAGTGTGTTGGCTTTATTCGGTTGAATGCTAGCAATTCTCATTTCTCCTCTGTTAACTCTGACCCTAATTAAGGTCAAAGACATATTCATTGCAAAGACTCTCGCCATGGTGGCGTGTGTTGATTGGTTAGTCAACAAGTTAGACCTTTTTTGGGTTTTTGTTTATATTGGAAACTTCAGTATAAATTATTAATATTTATGAAACTTGTTCATAAAATTAATGAAGTTTCTGACGAGATGGGGTAGCGCCCATCGAAACTGCGCAGTCAACTTTTAGCTGCAACAATAAAGGTCTCACCTTGCCTTTTTGCTAATTTTGGGTTCTGCTGAAGACTTCAGCACAACTTTTGGTCTTAAACCAAAATAAATGACAACACATACAACATAACAGACCAACAATACATACAAACAACAACAATACACACGAGGTGCAGTGAAGACGGGACATACCGTACAACAACAACATTTGCATTGTTGCGAGCGATGCGATCACATGCATAACATTGAATTGGCAAAGTGAGATTTTTAGTGTGTCGACTTAGTTCGGTGGAATATTTTGTTTATCAGCGCTTCTCATTTGTCATATGTGACCGCTGGTACTAATATGAACCCTGATTTAAGTCAAAGACATACATTTGTTGCGAAAGTTCTGACGAGATGGGGTAGCGCCCATCGAAACTGCGCAGTCAACTTTTAGCTGTAACAATAAAGGTCTCACTTTGCCTTTTTGCTAATTTTGGGTTCTGCTGAAGACTTAACCACAACCTTTGGTCTTAAACCAAAATAAATGACAACACGTTTCTTCAAAAAATCTATGAAAATTGACATAAATCATACTATGAAAAATAATGAGCTTGTCTGACAAAAGTTCATAGAATGAAGAAATGTTTCATAAATTCTATGACACTTTTCATTGCTAAATTGCTCATAACCTTTTCCAAATATACGCATAAAATATACATACACAAACCTTCGAAACAATCCAAGATGTGGAGGTAAAAATCGTATGCGAATATTTATATTGTAGTTGGCGACAATGTGAAAAAATATTTGTTTTCACTGAACCAACGCCCCTATAAATTCAGTGCATTGCGTTGGCGAAAGAAAAGGTACTGGAAGGAGGAAAGAGGGAGTAGTGTCTGTTGACATCTGTTTTGAATTTTTGAATATCGTAATTGTAGGGAAAGATATTTGCCGGAAGTCGATTCCACATACGGATAGTACGGGCGAAGAACGAATTCATTCTGAAATGTGAAGTGCGGCCGGTTGTGCAATCGACAACAAATGGGTGAGCGTTCCTGGAGAGTCTCGTATCTCTACCGAACGTTCACACGGGCGGTATAAGATCACTAAAATCCGATGAACAAACACCATGAAAGTAACGATAGAACAAGGCCACACAATCCACATTACGACGGTGTTCAAGGGAGACAATAGAATTGGATATCCTACCGTCACCTATCAACACCATCGCCCTCCTCTGGACACGGTCAAGTAGCTCCAGTGATGAAGCTGGAGCACCCGACCATATATGGGAGTTGCATTCCATCTTTGGTCTGATGTAGGTAGTGTAGATATTGAGAAGATCAGGGGGAGTGAAGTATTTCTTACACCGGTTTAAAAAGCCGGTGACACTTGAATGATTCTTTCGACACATCAAATACATGTTTTGTCCAACGAACATCACGTTGTACTCTCATGCCTAGAACATCGAGAGTATCTGATTGTTCAATATCTACAGCGTTCATTAAAATCGACGACATCGTTGAATCAGTGAATCGCTTGTGAGCACGTGCATTAAAATCTACAATATTCACTCCGAAATGGCCAGCAAATCCTGGCTAAGTGACTCATCCATCAATAGCCTTTTGTCTTCAATTTCTTGACGACTTGGTCTACGATCGAATGAGTATGAATGACAGAGGTTGCTGTCATCCGCGAATGAGTATATTGGATTCGAAGTACGATCCAAGAGGTCGTCGATGAAAAAGGGAGGGGAAAGGACAGAGCCCTGTGGTACTCCTTCGGTTAACCTATGCTATCTAGTTCCATGCCTCAGATATTTTTTCGAACACGTGGAGTTAAAAGGGTTCTCGCAAATCTCGACGTAAATAAATCTCCAGGCCCGGATGGCATTTCAGCACTTGTCCTATGTAAGTGCTCTTCGACGCTTGCCCGTCCCCTTCGTAATCTTTTCAACCTTGCATACCGTGCAGGGGTTTTCCCAGCGCGTTGGAAGATTGCGAACATCCAGCCCATCCCTAAAAAAGGTGAGGCTAATAATCCTGCTAACTATCGACCGATCGCGATTTGCTCAGCGCTTTCGAAGGTTATGGAGAGTATGGTTAACCACCATCTTGTGAGGTATTTAGAAACTAATGGCTTACTTAATGATCGACAGTATGGCTTCCGTAGGAATCGATCTACGGGAGACCTGATGACACTGCTATCCGAAAAGTGGAATCGATCTATTCACAAGCTTGGTGAGAGTAAGGTCGTTGCTCTAGATATCTCCAAGGCCTTTGATAGAGTTTGGCACGGCGCACTCATATCAAAGCTTATCGCTTTTGGTGTTGGTAGTGACTTCTCTCGATTTATATCGAGCTTTCTCAGAGATCGCACTATACGTGTTGTTGTAGATGGGTTCTCATCCGACGAGCATAGGTTAACCGCAGGAGTACCACAGGGCTCTGTCCTTTCCCCCTCCCTTTTTCTTATTTTCATCGACGACCTCTTGGATCGGACTGTGAATCCAATATACTCATTCGCGGATGACAGCAACCTCTGTCATTCATACTCATTCGATCATAGACCAAGTCGTCAAGAAATTGAGGATAAAAGGCGATTGATGGATGAGTCACTTAGCCAGGATTTGATGGCCATTTCTGAATGGGGTCGTGAGAATAGAGTAGATTTTAATGCACGTAAGACCCAGTGCTCCTTGTTGTCTCACAAACGATTCACTGATCCAACGGTGTCGTCGATTTTAATGAACGGTGTAGATATTGAGCAATCAGATGCTCTCGATGTTCTCGGCATGAAAATACAACGTGATGTTCGATGGACAAAGCATGTATTTGATGTGTCGAAAGATGCCTTCAAATGTTTAGGCTTTCTAAAAAGATGTAAAAAATATTTCACACCCTCTGATCTTCTCAATATCTACACTACCTACATCAGACCAAAGATGGAATACAACTCCCATATATGGGTCGGGAGCTCCAGCTTCATCACTGGAGCTACTTGACCGTGTCCAGAGGAGGGCGATGGTGTTGATAGGTGATGGTAGGATATCCAATTCTATTGTCTCCCTTGAACACCGTCGTAATGTTGGTTGTGTGTCATTGTTCTATCGATACTTTCATGGTGTTTGTTCTTCGGAAATTCGTGATCTTATACCGCCCGTGAGAACGTTCGGTAGAGATACGCGACTTTCCAGGAACGCTCACCCATTTGTTGTCGATTGGACAACCGACCGCACTACACATTACAGAATAAATTCGTTCTTCGCCCGTACTATCCGTATGTGGAATCGACTTCCGGCAAATATCTTTCCCTCCAATTACGACATTCAGAGATTCAAAACAGATGTCAACAGACACTACTCCCTCTTTCCTCCTTCCAATACCTTATCTTCCTTCTACCAACGCAATGCACTGCATTTATAGGGGACATCCCCTGAGTGTTGGTTCAGTGAAAAAAAAAAAAAAAAAAAAAAAAAAAAAAGTGCTGAAATGCCATCCGGGCCCGCAGATTTATTTACATCGAGATTTGCGAGAACCCTTTTAACTCCACGTTTTTGGTCTGGTCATCTTTAACAAGAGTTGGCAGAGATGAAGAGTTATCCTTTACTCTTCTCACAATTAACCAAAAGCTCTTACTTCCCCTGGGAGAAGCAAGAACTTTAGCACGAAGACGTTGTTCGTACAAAAACTTCTCACGTCTAAGTACTCTGGCACACATGGTTCTTGTCCGCTTGCGTAGCAGATCAGTGGTAGCATTTTATACAAACACCATTTCCTGAACGCTTCCTCTTTGGATCTGACAACAGTCTGGTTAAACCAACTTTATCCGTTTTTCCGAAATACCTTCAGTTGGAATAAATGACTTCATTCCAATCAAGTTAATATGTTCAATCATTTCAGCCGCAGCATCTATATCGTTGTTGAGAAAGCAAAGCTTCCAACGTGCCTTTTCGTAAATATAAATTGTTCGCTTTGAGGCTGGAGCCGAAACGACACGAAGAGCGGAATACGAAAACGATGTTGAAACAATACAATGATCCGAATTACCAAGAGGTGCTAGAACATTAACTTCATACTTTTACAGAGTGTGTAGTTAGAAAAAGATCAAGAGTATTTAAGTGTTGCCTTTGGACACACGGAATATGAGTTGGTCTAGTCACTAGTTGCGTTAAATCATTATGCGCGGCAAAAAGCTCGGCGGACTCGAATGGGTAAGCGAATTACATTGAAATCGCCAGTAAGCACTATTTCGCTGTCCGGACAATCCTCTAAAATTTTAGTTATTGAATCGGAAAGGGCGTCGAAACCTTTCCGCGTTTGGACTTCTAAAGGGTGATTTTTTAAGAGCTTGATAACTTTTTTTTTAAAAAAAAACGCATAAAATTTGCAAAATCTCATCCGTTCTTTATTTGAAACGTTAGATTGGTCCATGACATTTACTTTTTGAAGATAATTTCATTTAAATGTTGACCGCGGCTGCGTCTTAGGTGGTCCATCCGCTTAGTCCAATTTTGGCATTTCCACGTTTTTGAGTAACAGAGACCCAATTGGTGCGAACGGCGACGAATCGAAAATTGGTGGTCATCATTAACACTGGCCGATACAGCTGCGATATTTTCTTCAGTTCGCACTCTACGTAAGCGTGTTGGTGGTTTAATGTCCAACAATGTAAATTTGGTGCGAAATTTAGTCACAATAGCCCGAATAGCCGCTTCAGTGGGTCGATTAAACTGACCATAAAATGGAAGCGCGCAATGAACTTTCTTAACAGAGCACGCATTTTGATAATAAAATTCAATAATTTGCAAGCGTTGTTCGTTTGTAAGACGATTCATGATGAAATGTCAAAGCATACTGAGCATCTTTCTCTTTGACACCATGTCTGAAATCCCACGTGATCTGTCAAATACTAATGCATGAAAATCCTAACCTCAAAAAAATCACTCTTTATATGCAAAACCGAAGTGAAGTAACGTGTGTTGCTTTTTTGAATTTAACCCAAAGGGAGTTAAATTCTGGATTTTCTGAGATCAAGTGTTGTTGGCTCTGGTTATATTTATACCCTCCACCTCCAGGATGGAGACCCCATAAAGTATATATATATATATATATATATCGATCTGTTGAAAGCACGACAGCGGCCGAACGAAATGAGCTAGGAGGTTCAAATTTTTCCTAAATGTGTCTTATGGTTGCAGATCGGTTGGGATTGAAAGTGGGCGAAATCGGCCTAGAGGGAAAAATTTTTCCCTCACAAGGACTGAAAATACCCCTAATATTTAGAGTATTTCGGCATTTTTTGAACATACTAGCTTGTATTTACTTGATATTTGCAATTCGCATTCCCTACCATAGAGGGCACCATAGAGTTTATTTGTAGGGGGCGACATGGGACAAAAAGGGATAAAAATGGTACCTAACAAACGACAACAGATAGAAACACGAAATTTGGCGTGTACATACCTCTAATAGAGTAGATACATAATATACAAGTATTTTTTCTAAATTTGTACTTTTAAGTGGTTAAATGGGGATAGAGGGATAAAAATAATACCAATCAAACGGCTGCAACTAGAATAATGAAATTCGGTGTATATATTCCTCTGATTGCGTAGACACATAAAATAAAGGGAATTTTCGAAATTCGTACTTTTAGGGTGTAAAATGGAAAAAGGGGATACAAATTGTACCAAACAAATGGATCCAGCTAGAACCATGAAATTCGCGGTATACATTTCTCTGACTGAGTGACACGAAAAAAACGTTTTTCCAAATTCGTACTTTCAAGGGAGCAGAGGGATAAAAATGGTACCATCTAAAAGACTACAGCTAGAATGATGAAATTTTCGATAGTCGTACTTTTAAAGAGTAAAATGCGAAAAGGAGATAAAAATGGTACCAACAAAATGGCCGCAGATAGTATCATGGAATTGGGTATATACATTCCTCTGAGTGCATAGCCACGTAAAATATTTTTTTTTCCAAATTCGTACTTTATTTTGTTGCTTTTACGACAAAAAATGGTAGAATCATGAAGTTGTCTTATACTGCATACCTGAGAGATAAGGTATTTTCAAAATGTATACTTTTGAATTTAAAATAGATGGAAATACAACCAATGGATGGAAATACATCCCTCTAATTGCATAAACACGTAAAATAGAGGGATTTTTCGAAATTCGTAATTTTAAGGGATATAATTGAAAAAGAGGGATAAAAATGGGACCTTCCAAACCACTGAAGTTGATATCATGAAATTCGGTGTGTATTCGGTGGTCTGACTATGAAGACAAACAAAAAGGTTTTTTTTTTCAAATTTGTACATTTGGGCGGAGAATGGGGCGAATGGTGATATCTTTAAAATTTGTAATTTTCTTATCAAAATAATGCAGTCACTTTGTCTGTATCTGAAAATGCTTCTCCCTAATGGCGACTGACAATCACCTAATACTGTGGAATGCACTCCGTGGTGGAGGGTATATACGATTCGGCCCGGCCGAACTTAACGCCTTCTTACTTGTTAATATATGCTTTGAAAAGTGAGTTTATCCAATATGTCACTTGAACTGAAATACTGAAAGTACTTTGAATACCCATACAAAATCCACGAAAAAATTAAAAATATCCACACAAAAATCCACTGTTTTCGAAATTTTGAAACTTCTTCAGACCATAGATTTTTTTCTACAACCACACGGTCATTTCTCAATAATCTTCTCTCGATTATAATGTTCCAAATTCCCATAATCCGTTTCGTTTTGACCATGAAACACATCCAGATGCCAACAACTTCTCACAAAATGCAGAACGCGTGAAAGAGAGAGAGAGGGCGAGAGAAAAGAAGCAAATCTCCCATCCACTTGTGATACTATAAAAATCCCACTTGTGTGTAAATCAAGCATAACGATGATAGATTCACTCACTCAAAGAAATCACTGGCTATCATACATCAAAGCCAATCCCGAAACCCAGTGCCAATATGTAAATGCACGGTAGCTGTGCATCGTGTGTGTGTGTGTGCATGTGTGCGGGTGTAAGGATATCCGAGGATTTTTTGCACTTGCGATGTTTTCTTTACGATATGATGTGATTTGATATTGACACTGGCAACATGGAGCAAAACAGAAAAATGATGGAAGAGGGGGAGGGGGGAGGCAAATCCTTTTGGAAAAAATACTGCCACTTCCTACACTACAAAAGGAAAATGTAAAAATATGCAAAAACAACGACAACAGCAGCGACAAAAAGAAACACGATGCAACAGAACTAAAAGCAAACGGTTTGCAAAAAAAACTACGCACAAAAGGAATAGTTGGGTGGGGAGGGGAAACTCAGATGGAACACAGCAACAAAAACAACAACACCATCAACAATAAGCAAGTGGATATCCTCATGTTGATCTAGTTCCAATAAACTACGATGATGGTGCAAAGGTATTTCCTTTTACTTGTAGAACAAACAACATGTTTCGTTGTTATTCAGCCCCCTCGCACCCGTCACAGCACTACGATAAAATGGGTTTCGGGAAATTTGGGGTGGTATGATAATAATGGTAAATGTACAAAACTTAACACTATGTAACAAATAATAATAAAAAAAATTATAATTTTTTGTGCAGATTATTTATGGATGTGAATATTCTTTAAAATTTTTAATAAAATCCAATTTTCGTCCAAGATGCCTATAATATCTGCACTATCATTTAGGGATTATACATTCGATCACTACCAGCAATCATGAGGTTTACAAGTACTGTCATTTGCGCTTTAATGTAGAATTTCTTTTTCACGATCAAAATCAATTTTGGCCATAAGTGTCTAGTTATACACTCCAGGAGAGTATTATGTCTTTGTGCATTTGTTTGTAACACCCAAAAGGAAGCGAGATAGACCCAACGTTTATTATACTGATCGGCTTAGAATCACTTTTTGAATCGATTTAGCAATGTCCGTCTGTCTGTCCATCTATTCTTGTAATCACGATACAGGTTGCAATTGTGGACAGAACAAAATGAAACTTTGTTCGGGATAAGGACGAACACTATTTAATTTGTAGAAAATCGGTTCAGATTTAGATATAGCCCCCATACGAATTTCACTCCCGATCTGATTCTTTTAGCTCTAGATACAACATATTCTAACAAATTTGATTGAAAATTGGTAAAACATCCACTAAAAACACCCATGGTGAAAATGGGTCAAATCGGTTCAGATTTGTATATAGCTCCTACGCGAATTTCGTTCACTATTTTGACTCTTTTCCGCTCTTGAAACCACATATTTTGTAAGATTGTCTTAAAATTTGTCAAAACATCTTATATTTAAACTAAGAACACCTACGGTGAAAATAGGTTAGATCGGTGCAGATTTGTATTCGGCCCCGCCCGACTTTAGTCTTTCCTTACTTGTTTTCAGTGTGATAGTGGCTTCAGAAAACCCTGTATAAAAGAAATGTTATTTGTTTTATTCTCTCTTTCAAAATATTTCATTTTATCTGTATCAGTTCGTGAGCTAGACACTTTTAAAATGACCTCCACACATCAGTTTTTTCTTGGAAATAAAATTCTCAATGTGAATGATATTGACAACAAATCTGATACCGATTACAATGGTCTGGTCTGAGCTATTATTACAAAAATTTGGCCAAAAGGCTATTGACAAACCTCTAGAGCAAAGAGCTGAACTTGCGGTCCACTGTACTATGACAGGACATAAGCATAATTTTGACAATGTAGAAATATTAGAGGAATTGCTTCACACGATACACATTAGAGATTATTTTGTACCTCTATCGCCAAATCAATTGTCAGAAATCGCCAAAAACCGCCAAATTTAAACAACTTCAGTTTTTGTTAAAAAAATCGACTAAATCCATTTTATCCTAGCAAAAACTCTCATTACCAAGTAATGTGGGAGATAAGGCAAAACCAAAAACCTTCACTACTTATTTTTTGGATCCATTTCTAATTATTTTTATAAAGGGATTGTAAAAAAATAAGTACTTCCACGCACGCTTACAAAAAGTTGAGAAATAAGTACTTGATGAAAACACAATTTTTATTAAATTATATATTTTGTATCGAATTGTCAACAATCTGAATACAGAATTTAGGGCTGTTTTTCTTTAAGCCTGGATAACTAAGCTGCGATAACAACAGCACTGCTTCTGACTCACCACAAAAATGTAGAAAATTAATTTTTAAAATCTGCAGTTCTATGAAATTTAACTTACCAATAACTACTTATTTGAATCATTATAGGGAGGAAATAATTTCATACTTCAAAATAAAGCAGCGAGCTGTCATTACTAGGTAATGCTAAAAATAATGAGGTGTCATTACCAAGTTTTTGCTGGGATATTTAGTTCTTGCAAAAAATGTATGGAATTCAGATATTATATTTGACTTGCATATTGTCAACATTTCATGATAAAGAATTAAAATATATATTTTTTTATTTATTATTCTTAATAAAAGTTGTCTATATAGTGAGCTATCATATCATATCATACTACAGAATACACTTTCAACGCAGGTATTACTGGTTAAAGAACAATTAACATTAAAAAATATACTTTTTCTCCTTTATGAAGCAGTTTCTAATATTGAGTTGATCTGTTTCGTTTTCATGGACCAATGTCTTCTAAATATTATTTCAAGTATTTTAAATAGAATGAAAAAGAAACAAATCTCAATAAAAGCATATAGATGTATTTTTAAAAAATAGCGGCTGTCTACATTTATCACAGTTTATTAATTATTATTATCTCTCAATTCTAAAATGTACATGGTTTGTTTATAATCGATAGGAATACGCCTTTTTGACTTATTTAAGAAAACCACAAAAGATAAAAAAATAAAATTATCTTTATCTTTTCACACAACATAATTTTAAATCTTCCTACCTCGAATCTTTTATCTTGATTTTACTAATTCTCAATTGGTCGTATATTTTAAATATTTTTTTCCGTCCTCTATAAATCATATATTTTGTAGAGTGCAGTTATCCTACTAAGTTGCAAAGAATCGGAAATGGTAATTTAAAAAGTGTGCGGTTTGACATGAACGTATATCTATGACTTGCCAACAAATTGTAATATATTTCTCTACAAAGTTACGCCAATGTAATAAAATTGGAGGATAGATTTAAAATTTTCTAAATTTAGTCAAGAAAATCACCAAAAAATCGCCTTGTTGCCAAATCGAAAATAAAGTCGCCAAACATATTTTAAATTCGCCACGTCTGGCGAGAAATCGCCATATCTGACAACCCCGTCTAGAGATGCTCCATATAATTGACGATTTGAATTGAGATATCGGGAAAGAAAACATTTTGAATATTCAAAAGATAAAAGAGAATTACAACAACATAATTTAACATTTAGATTTTTGTAAAAAAGTTGCAAATCTCAAAAATATATATATATATATTATTTTAAAAACAAAATAATATACCTTCGAATTTTATAAAATAATTTTTATTAGTAGTATTTCATTTGAATAATTAAATTAACCTATAACAATTACAACAAAAAGGCCACCAGACAAAGAAAATTGTTATATCTTTTTTTAATTTTTTCTTATTTATTTTTTATTAATTTTATTAGATTTTTTAAGTGTTGTTAAATCTTTTAAAATGGTGTTTTTATACCCTCCACCTCCAGGATAGGGGTATACTAACTCTGTCATTCCGTTTGTAACACCTTGAAATATCGACCTGAGACTATATAAAGTATAAATATTCTTGATCGCCATAAAATTCTAAGACGATCTAGCCTTGTCCGTCCGCCTGTTGAAAGCACGCTGGCATCTAAATGAAAGGAGCTAGGACGTCCAAATTTTTCATAAATGTGTCTTATAGTCGTAGATCGGTTGGGATTGAAACTGGGTGCAATCGGCCTAAAGGGAAAAATTTTTCCCTCACAAGGACTAAAAATACATATAATACCCCCAATATTTTAGAGTATTTATGCGTGTTTTTCAATCTATCTTAATTGATATTGGTATGCGCGTTCCCGTAGGGGACGAAATGGGGCAAAAACGGGATAAAATGGTACCCACCAAACCGCAACAGCTAGAAACGCGAAATTTGGTGTGTATATTCCTCTCATTGAGTAGATACATAATGTAAAATTATTTTTTTATTCGTACTTTTAAGGGGTAAAATGGGAATAGAGGGATAAACATGGTACCAACCAAACAGCTTCATCTAGAATAATGAAATTCGGTGTATACATTCATCTGATTGCGTAGGCACGTAAAATAAACGGATTTTTCGAAATTCGTACTTTTTGGGGTTAAAAAGGTAAAAGGGGATAAAAGTAGTACCAACCAAATGACCGCAGCTAGAGTCATGAAATTCGGCGTAGAGTCATGAAATTCTGCGTAGAGACGCAAAATAAAAGTTTTTTTCCATATTAGTACTTTCAAGGGATACAATGGGAACAGAGCGATAAAAATGGTACCAACTAAACGGCTACAGGTAGAATGATCAAATTCGGTGTGTACATTCCTCTAAGTGCGTAGACACGTAAAATAAATAGATTTTAACAAGTCGAACTCTTAAGGGGGTAAAATAGGCAAAAAGGGATAAAAATGATACCAACCAAATGACCGCAGCTAGAATCATGGAATTCGGTGTATACATTCCTTTGACTGTATAGGCATGCAAAATAAAAATATTTTTCGTACTTTTTACTTTTATGGCAAAAATTTGTTGAATCGTGAAGTTAGGTTATTTTGCACTATATACATGAGATAATGAATTCTCAGAATTTGTACTTTTGGAATTAAAATGGAATGGAAATACAACCAACAGTAGCATCCACTATCTACCAATATTTATGGTACTTACGTTTTTTTGAAAATATAAATATAAGAATATTTATTTTTTGAATTGACATGAAGTTTTATTTCGATATGTAAACGTATTGGTAGTCTTGCTTTATAAGCGTGGTTTGAAATAATAAAAATATTATATTTATTTATAAAATTATTTTTTCAATATTTGTATTTGTTTTGATTAATAATATTATGTTTGTAATATTACTGCACTTCTACGAAAATCGACAGCCTCTGTGGAATTCAATACATGGTGGAGGGTATATAAAGTTCGGCCCGGCTGAACTTAACGCCGTTGAACTGGGATATTTTCCTGGCTTAAGACCATTTTGCATATATATTTAATAGAATGCAAATTTATTTACAAATGTCATGGTGTCATTTATTACTTGGCTGCAGACAACCACGATCATGATTTCGACCATGTCAAAAGTCTTTTCAAGTGGCTTCGCAGCGACATTTAAACATCAAACCCGGCCTCTATAAGGAGATGATTCTCAAAAACGAACGAGAAGCACAACTCACTTGCCGAATTTGCGTTTAAAAAATCGCACCAAGTAATAAAGCACACATGCCATCTTACAAGCATCTCATTGAGTTGCATATGTAAGTATGTGTATATGCAGGTATAGTTATCCATTAAATATGTTTAACTTCGACAGCAATCACGTTCATAATTGTTTAAGAGTAAGTACCAGGAATACCATCATTGAACTTATGAAGCGTCTTTCTGACACTACTGACTATTAATACAATTATTATTTTATAGAAATCGAAACTATATTTTTAAGAAAATGGAAAAGTACATATTTGAAAAATTTCATCAAAATCGTTCAGAAGAGACAACATTTATGCAATCGCTTTTCAGCAAAAAACAGGTAAGGAAAGGCTAAAGTCAGGCGGGGTCAACTATATGCTACACTCCACTTTCTATCCGAATACAACTCAATTCGGTAATAAAGTGAAAACGGGAAGGATTTTTGTATCCTGTAAATGTATGTGTTTGACAAAAAATGTTAAATCGGAAAGGACTTTTGTAGGGGGGTATATCGAAACCTATAACGAAATAGGTGAAATATGATATGTATAGTGTGGCCAAAATCGGTTAAACATTTGGCAGCAACATTAGTATTGGGGCTATATCTAAATCTGAACCTAACTAGAAACACTTTAGCCACAAGTGTTTCTAGTTAGATTATAAGACGTTGTGCCAAATTTAAAGAAAATGTGGTTTCTAGAGCGGAAAATATCAAATCGGTAGCGACTTTTGTACGGGGGCTATATCTAAATCTGAACCGATATGCCTCAAATTAAATGACGTTCGTCCTTGATCCACAAATCTTACTTGTGCCAATTTTTGTTAAGATCGGACTATAATTGCGACCTGTAATTTGATTACAACAATAGATGGACAGACAGACGGACATTTCTAAATCGACTCAGAAAGTGATTCTAAATCGATCGGTATACTTAACAATGGGTCTATCTCGCTTCCTTTCGGGCGTTACAAACAAATGCACAATGACGTAATACTCTCGTGGAGTGTATAAAAACTTTCGAGTTTAGTGCATAAACACGCATTAGAAATAATGTCTGTTAAGTCTCTACTTAGTTATCCAAAGGAAAATTGGCCATATTGTAGTGAACTTAGTAATCTATTTCTTGTTTCTTTTCTTGCTGTTGAATTTCATTGTCTATGCCTATATGGATCTGGGCTTAAAGGAAGCAGAAGTTACAGAATTATTTCCAAAAAAATCGATTTATTAGCACTATGCGGTGGTAATCTAATACGATTTTCTGGATTTTAATCGGCGAGGTCAATCACAGCTCAGGCGTCGTCTTGTAAAATCTGTTTCCCAATATTTTACTGTCGCAAACGAAGGAACGGAGTTCACCAAAGTATACGTTCCATTCTAGTTCGATTGATTGGCTGAACAGAGTTTTTTTTAACTGAGATTTATTTCATCCACTTTTTTAGTTCAATCAACTAAGAAATTGATTAGTATTCTCCACTACCTCCAGATGTCGCCTTTCATGGCTTGGGATATCCTTCCAGTTGATGTTCTCCAACACAATCATACCACTCCTCCCCCATACAATTCCGCCAACATACTATCATCGATGATGCCATCGCCCCACCAACCGACGCTTAAACCTTATCGCTTCCTGTTTATTATTGGTAGAATACGTATCCGCACTAACTCGGTTTACCCGTGTGTTGTGTTGCGTTGTGTTGTGTTTGTACTCCATGGTTCTCTTTACATGATGATGGTTTGCGTGTTATATTGATTTCTCCAGCAGCACAGCACGGGGCGAAAAAAAAATAGAAAAAGGAGACAGGAGAGCACACACACAGAGACCTAGCCAACCACTCCACAATGGCAAGATGGAGCAAAGCATCCATCCATCCTGGTACAGAGTGCAACGAGTGCCGATGGCTGATGGGTACTCGTAGTTTTTTATTTCTCATCTGTTCATATGTGGGTGTGCTGTGTGTGTGTGCATTGGGATTTCCGCACTCTTTGGCATTTGTTGCCAGAGGAATTGTATGTTATTGCATTGCGTTTTAAGTTAAGTTTTACAATTTCTACAATATCGTTTGCAAATGTTGCCTGTTACGTTTTCTTTTTCTTTTCGTTTTAATTTGTGTTTCTGTGTGAGTTCAGTTGCAAACGTAGATGTTTTCCCATTTCTCTTTCCTTTTCCATTACTGCTGATGCTGCTCCTGCTGTTGGACTCCCTAAAGCCAGTATTTTATGTTACTTTGTATCCGCTTTTCCGTCGTCATGGTGTTTTTTGTTTTCCAGGCCGATTGTTTGTTGTTGAAGTGCTTGTAATGTTTTTGTACCCACATGCCGCCACAGGATGTGGATGATAGGCATACTGATTTTAGTCCTTTGCTTGTGACACCTGGAAATGTGTATGTCTGGGAGGCATCTCATGGAAGCTTTGAATCTGAAGGTTCAGATCTTCGAGTATACTATTCATAGTACTTTAAGCATTTAAGAGTTTTCCGAAGTTTTCATAAGTTCACTAAAAATGTAATAATATGTCTCCCCGAAGATATAAATGCGCCGGTGTCAATTCATATCTCATAGTCTTGCTAACGCTTAGTAAAATCAATAACCATACTTAGTTTAACAAAGGTACCCCAATTGATGTCTTTAAATGTAGGAAAATTAAATTTCAGGTCATAGTAAGAAGTTCATTTACTAGATTTTCCTTTGAGTCAATGACAATTGCACAAGTTCGTTCTTTGTGTTGTAAGAACATTCTAAGATTTTAAGAAGGAAAAAAATAAGATTTTTTTTGTACAAAATTTAATGCATTTAAAAATGTAGTTCAATGTGTGAGGAAAATACTTGATTGGTAATAGGAAGAAGCAATTCCCATTCGCTTGACGAGACTAATTTCTTAACTTTCAGGGTTTGGAAGTGTCTCGCAAACTGTCGACTCAACTCTGTTAATATTTATACCCTCCACTAGGGTATTATGACTTTCTGCATTTGCTTCTAGCACCAAAAAGCATCGTTTAGAGTCACATTGTTCTGCGGGCTAAGGATGAATGGTATTTAATTTAAAGCAAATCGGTTCAGATTTAGATACCCAGCAAAAAAATTGGAAGTACTTCCCTAGGAAGAACATTTTAATCGCATCTCAAAACCCAAATGCGCATTTTCTACGCTTTTGAGGAAGTTCTTCCAAAAAAGTCGATAATTTGTTAATATTCTGTAACATTTTATGAATAGCATTTTCACAACTGAATGGGAACGACTTTTTAGGAAGGGGTCATAAAGGTAAGTGTCCGCTTAGCACCCGGAAGGTATCGGGTTCGAATCGTGACTCGGGCAAAAACTGTTTTTATTTGTTTATTATTTTTATAAATAAACAATGTATAATTTTTTATAATTTTAACATTTTAAAAGTTTTTATTAAAAAAATACAAATTTATTGCTTTTTTAATGTACTTAAAATATTTCATATTTTTAATAATTATTTATACTTCATAATATCAGTAAAATTAAGTAATGTCAATTTATATAATTAGTATTTATTATGTTTATTTACGTTATATATTAGTTCATTAAATATTTTGTTAAGTCAGTTCTAACGAACTCAATGATTTGTTTTAGTTATTCGCCACTCACAACAGAGTATAGCTGAGATGGTTAGAGTGCCGTAGTAGCAACCAGAAGGTCCTAACCCCGGTAGCGGCGGATCTTTTAAAACAGAAATGGAAACAAGTGAAAATGTGGTTAATTTACAACACTCTAAAATAACTTTTAAGTCAACAACTCCAAGTTAAATTCTTGATTGAAGATCTCAATTTTCACTACATCCGGCATTTTTCCCACCAACACAGG
Organism: Polietes domitor; assembly: GCA_947397865.1. Lineage (NCBI taxonomy): Eukaryota > Metazoa > Arthropoda > Insecta > Diptera > Muscidae > Polietes > Polietes domitor. Next base: position 20,519,053 of record OX377620.1, on the reverse strand, counting down.
ATGGTAGACTAAATTTGTCATTCCGTTTGTAACACTTACTGTTTGTGACAAAACAAAATAACCGTTTGCATCAAACGTTTCCTAGAGTTTGTGATAACAATAAATCATTTGCGATAAGCACACTAAATGTGCACATATATCGTCTGCGACAAACGAATTTCTTTCGTCTAACTTTTCGTTTGTGGGTAACGATTTTCTTTGGCAGGCAAAACCTGTATTTTTACAAAAATTTAGTTTTAGTGGAAACTTCAATAACTCAGACAAGTGCCGTTTTACTTCTTACTAAATATCCATTTTAAGATTTTTTGATATTTTTATCAATATTATGTTTTCCTTATGTGTTTATGTATACAATTTTACTAATAAATTAGATGTGACTTGTGCTTCTTTTTGAGTTTTTGACAAATTATGGAAGATCCAACGCGAACAAATCTCTTTTAAAGTTAAATGTCCATGCAATATCATATTGATGTATCAATCTGACGATAGGTTATTTATTATTCGAGAATATGTCTAACAAGCAATATAAATACAATACTTTTCCTAACTAGGTTTTGCATTTTCCCATATTGTTTTATTTCCAGGGAAACGGAAATTATTTTTTTAACTTCCCGGGATCAGGACGAGAAATCTTCAAATACTGTTTGCAACATGAAACTTTTTGGAATTAGTTTTTTCGTTTGCATTTTTTGGTCAATATTTGATTTGAACTGGGATATTGTCCTGGCTCAAGACCATTTTGCATCTATATTTAATAGAATGCAAATTTATTTACAAATGGCATGGTGACATTTACTACTTGGCTGCAGACTACCACGAGCATGATTTCGACCATGTCAAAAGTCTTTTCAAGTGGCTTCGCAGCGACTTTTCAACATCAAGCCCGGCCTCTATAAGGGCATGATTCTCACAGGGTTTTACGAAATTCGTACTTTTAGGGGATAAAATGGGACAAAAAAGGATAAACATCGAACCTTAGTCCTGAATAAACGGCAGTAGCTAGAAACATGAAATCCGGTCTATTCCTTGCAATGACCATGGAGACGAGCTACAAATAGGGATTTTTGGAAATTTGTACTTTTAAGGGAGGAAAGAGATAAAAATGGTACCAATTTAAGAATTGCAGCTAGAATCGGTATTCACATTCCTCTGACAACGTAGACTTGCAATATAAATTGATTTTTCGAAATTTGTACTTATAAGAGGGGAGCGGGACAAAAAGGGTTAAAAATGGTACCACCTAAAGTATTGTAGCTAGAATCGTGAAATTTGGTATGTAAATTCCTCTCAACACATAGAAGCACAATATAAATGCATTTTGTACTTTTAGGGTTTGCGTGGAACAAAAAGATATAAAAATGGTACCAACTAAAGTATAGCAGCTAGAATCTTGAAATTTAAATGTAGAAGCGCAGTAAAATTGGATCTTTCGAAATTTGTACTTATAAGAGGTGAGCAGGACAAAAAGGGATAAAAATAGTACCAACTAAATTATTATAGTAAGAATTGTGAAATTTGGTATGTTAATTACTCTGACCATGTATAAGCGCATTAAAATTGGATTTTTCAAAATTTTTACTTTTAAGGGTTACGAGGGACAAAAAGGAATAATAATGGTACTAATTTAAGTATTGCAGCTATAGTCAGTGTGTCAATTCCTCTGACAACGTAGAAGAACAACTCCAAATTGATTTTTCGAAATTTGTACTTTTAAGAGGAGAGCGGGATAAAAATGGTACCAACTTTAGGATTACAGCTAGAATCATGAAATTTAGTATGTAAATTCCTCTGACCATGTAGAAGCGCAATCAAAATGGATTTTTTTTTTTTTTAATAAAAGGCTCTGCGGTTGTAATTTTTTGTTAAAAACTAAGTAGAAAATGATAAAAAAATATATATACGAAGGGAGTTCAGCTAAAACAGTGCACATCGACAAGCACATTCCTTTGACTGTATATGAGTGCTATGTTTCCAATTTACTATTTTAGAAAAGAAAATCAAATAAATACTATCCTAAAACAGAGACGGATAAAACAAATACCTAGCTTTTTCGCGTACGAAGCAGCGGGTACTGCTAGCTAGCATATATAATTTTTTGCAGTATTAACATATATCATACTATCATACTAAGTGACACATATATTTTTTATAATTTCAAGCAAATTTCTTTTCTTTCTTCATTTTTTATATTTTGTGAAATACTTTGTATACCTTCCACAAGGGTATTATGTCTTTCTGTATTTGTTTGTAACAGAAGGAAGCAGACGCTTTGTTTATCATACCGACCGACTTATAATAACATTCTGAGTTGATTTTGCCATGTCCGTCTGTCCATATATTCTAGTAATCGAAGTGCAGGTCGCATTTGTTGCCCAATCTCAAACACACTATGCACAAACAATTTTGTGCATGTCAAGGACGGACGTTATTTCATTTGTAGAAATTCGGTTCAGATTTTGATATAGCTCCCACACAAAAGTCGAATTAGGTACAACATTCTAACAAGAAACATCTGTGGTGAAAATTGGTCACATCGGTTCAGATTTAGACGTAGCTCCCATACAAATTTCGCTCCCGATTTGATTGATTTCCGCTCTAGAAACCACATAATTTTCTTCAAATTGGGTACAACAAATTATATTTCAACTAAAAACATTTTTTGGTGAAAATAAAAAGATCGGTTCAAATTTAGATATAATTCCCCCATAGGAATTTCGTTCCGATTTGACTTTTCTGTTCTGGAAACCAAATATTTAACCGATTTTCTTAAAATTTGGGAACACACCTTATATTTCAACTAAAAATATCGTTGGTTAAAATGGTTCAGATCGGTTCAGATTTCTAGTATATAAGAAAGAACATTTTTTAATGATTTCGCACAACACCTTATAAGTACACTCAAAGCATTTTCCTTCATAATATTTATGAATCGATTTCATAAAAGGATTTTCATAAATTTAGTGAATTTTTCATAATATAATGTGTGAAAAATTCATAAATAAAATGAAATGTTTCATACAATTCTTTCATAAACATATTATGTTTCATAAATATATAATATTAGTTATATTAGTGAAACTTAGTTTCATAAGATCAAAGAAAAATGTCATTGTAGCAAATACATTTTTTTATGAATGTGAAATATGTTATAACCAATAAAATATTTGTGTTATGAAATGTATTCATAAACTTTCATAAGTTACAAATAGATGTTAAGTGTGTCCAATTTATTAGGTTATATACTATACTACTGGCAATTCTCATTTTGTCGGTGTATGTATGCATGTACCCCGATTTAGGTCAAAGACATATTCTATGCAAACTTTCTCACAATGATGGGGTCTGTCGATTGGCCAGTCAACCAATTTCCCTTAACAAAATCATGACAGGCTTTTCTTACATTTTGTTTATATTGGATACTTCAGTAGAAATTTTAAAAATTTATAAAACTTTTTCATAAAATTTAATGAAGTTTCATATATATAGCATATTTCTAATAAATTTTATTACGAAAAATAAAGAGCTCGTATGACAAAAGTTCATTGAATGAAGAACTGTATTTCATAGTTTCTAAGAAATGTTTCATATTTTTATACCCTACACCACTTCGTGGACTAGGTTATTATAAGTTAGTTTCGCGCTTTAAGTATACCGATCGGCTTAGAATCACCAGCTGAGTCGATTTAACGATGTCTGTCAGTCCGTCTGCTGTCCATCCAATCTTGTTTGCACTCTACAGGTCGCAATTGTTATCCGATTGTCATGAAACTTGGCAGAAGTTATTTTTTCCGGCCAAGGACCATCGGTATTGAATTTGGAGTAAATCGGTTCAAATTTAGATATAGTCCCCATACAAATGACGCCCCCAATTTGACATTTTCCGCCCTAGAAACCACATATTGTACCCGATTTTCTCTAAAATTGGCACAACATCTTATAATCCAACTAGAAAAACCTATGCAGAAATTGGGTAAGATCGGTTCAGATTTAGATATAGCCCCCATACAAATGTCGTTTCCGATTTCACTTTTTCCGCTTTAGAAACCACATATTGTACCCGATTTCCTTTAAAATTGGCACAACATTTTATAATCGAACTATAAACACCTATGCTGAAAGTGGGTATGATCAGTTCAGATTTAGATATAGCCCCCATACAAATGTCGCTCCCGATTTGACTTTTTCCGTTCTAAAATCCACATATTGTACCCGTTTTTCTTTAAATTTGGCACAACATTTTATAATCGAACTATAAACACCTATGCTGAAAGTGGGTATGATCAGTTCAGATTTAGATATAGCCCCCATACAAATGTCGCTCCCGATTTGACATTTTCCGCCCTAGAAACCACATATTGTACCCGATTTTCTTTAAAATTGACACAACATTTTATAATCGAATTAGAAACACTTATGCTGAAAGTGGGTAAGATCGGTTCAGATTTAGATATAGCCCCCATACAAATGTCGTTTCCGATTTCACTTTTTCCCCTTTAGAAACCACATATTGTACCCTATTTTCTCTAAAATTGGCACATCTTATAATCCAACTAGAAACACCTATGCAGAAATTGGGTAAGATCGGTTCAGATTTAGATATAGCCCCCATACAAATGTCGCTCCTGATTTGACTTTTTCGGCTCTAAAATCCTCATATTGTACCCGATTTTCTTTAAATTTGGCACAACATTAAGCATTAAGAATATAAGATTAAGATTAAGAATTATATATTTTGGTCCAATACGAACCAAACCAATGAAAGGTCCTTTCCGGTCGAGTGAACCAAATCGGCATTGTAGTCAACACATGTTCAACATCATCTGGCGTTTATTTTTTATAGCGATTCGCTCCCTTTCGAGTAGTTGTTATTTCCCCAACCAACTTTTTTTATTTGTTGCGTATTTGTAACTGTCAATTGTTGATTGTCCAACATTTCTTGTTGCCCCTGACGTAGCCGAGTTTGCAGGCCACTTTTTATGGCATTGCAACGATTTGCATGCCAAACAACCAACCAACTTCCAACAACCAGCAAAGGATACGAAGTGCACGAAGCAGAAGATGAAAACCAAAGGGAATCGCATCCTTGGTAAAACTATACACAAAAGTGTTTATGGAGTATTAAGATACCTTTGGCAACGGATTCTTGTAATTCCCTTCCTGCTGCTTACACAAAAGGAAAACTGAACCAGAAAAGAAAAACTTATTGGATTTCGTATAGTTTGTCAGAGGACGAAGGAGGTTGGCAGTAGTACAGGTTACAGGGCTTAAATAAGATCTTAACCATTAAATACCGGAAGACATTGTGTCTACCACAATAGGGCCCGGCTCGTTGGTGGGTTGGCCCAGTAAATGCTAACAAAATTTATGTTAATTTATCTTGAGTAGATCAATTTAAAAGGAACAGAGAAACTCAAGTGTAAACACATGCCCTCACACACACATACACACTACCGGCAGGACTACGGGTACGTGTGCTGGTGTTTTGTGTGTGCCACAAATCCGTTTGCGCTAAACGCCGGGCTTAAAAATCGCAACCAGATTACAGCCAGTGCAATTGCACATGTTCCAAGGAATTCCTTGGGCCAAGATGGGCAAAAACAAAACAAAATTACACAATACCTCTTAAATGCCCAAAAATTAAGGATATTTGCATATTTAGCTAAGCAAATATGGCTTAAAACCTCGCTGACACAATGGCAACACTTGCTCTAGATAAAGGATAATCCTGGGGCTCGTATTTCCCATGCTTAGATTTCGCTCTCTATGCAGTTGGTCTTTTGTTTCTTTTTTTCATTTTTCTTTTTCGTTCTGCAAATACGAACAGGTTGTTTTCTTCTCTTCTGTTCTTGGCGGCGCTTTGTCTTTTGTTTTCCAACGGCCCACAGAGGTTGTTTTGCAAAAACATTGCTTTTGTTCGCATTCTTCTCAAATCCTTTGGCCAAATCCTGCCAATGCTTTCTTCTTTTCGGCATTGTCGAGGAAATTTTGGAGATTTCTTAAGAACAGAAGTATTTGTTTGAGATCTCTGCAGAAAGAAAGAAAAAATTACCATACAAAAATATGGCTTTTATTGTATGTTTCAAGTGGTTTTGATATTGTTTGAAGGAAAAATTCTCCTCCGAACAATGGCCCATAAGCGCCGGCTTTAACATTTTTGTAGAGTGGAATTTATTAAAATGGAATTGTAAAACACAGTGTGTGGTTGAGATTACTTGGCAATCCATTCAGCATGAATTAGGAAGAAATTAGTACAAAGAGGGACTATATAATTTAAGCAGTACTTGAATGGTTTTCAATCCACATGAAGTTTAGATTTGGCTTAGAAGAAAAAATAAATTAATTAAAGAGAAGATGTTGACAATTACTTTATAAGAGGTGATTTTTTAAAAGCTATAGGAAAGTTTTTCAAAATTTATTTGAATCGATAGTACGGTCCATATAATTTAATGTTTGAAGATTATTTCATGCAAATGTTGACCTTGACTGCGCCCATCCGCTTAGTCCAATTTCGGCATACTCTTTCCAACATTTCGGCCGGTATCTCACGAATAAATGCTTCAATGTTGTCTTCCAAGGCGTCAATTGAAGCGGGATTGTCTGTATAGACATGAGCTTTAACATAGCCCCACAAAAAAGTCTAAAGGCGTTAAATCGCACGATCTAGGCTGCCAATTGGCAGGTCCCGGACGTGAAATTAAATGTTCACCGAACTCGCCTCTCAATAAGTCCATTGTTGCGCGTGCTGTGTGGCATGTGGCACCGTCTTCTTGAAACCACATGTCGTGCAAGTCAAGCTCTTGCATTTTGGGCAAAAAAAAGTTGGATATCATCTCACGGTAGCGCTCACCATTCACAGTTACGTTACGATTCGCATCATCTTTGAAGAAGTACGGTCCAATGATGCCACCAGCCCATAAACCGCACCAGACTGTGACTTTTTCTGAATGCATTGGTAGCTCTTGCAATGCTTCTGGCTGATATTCACTCCAAAATCGACAATTCTGCCTACTTACGTACCCAGTCAGCCAAAGATGAGCATCGTCGCTGAACACAATTTTTCGGTAAATTAACTTTCTTAACAGAGCACGCATTTTGATAATAAAATTCAATAATTTGCAAGCGTTGTTCGTTTGTAAGACGATTCATGGTTTAATTATAGACCAAACTGAAGATGTTTGACAGTGAAACAAAACACAGTGTTGCCAAAAAGATAATAGCTACAAAATCAGAATATTAATAAAAAAATAAGCACTGTCTAAGTTTAACGAGGAGAACAAACTAGCCAAATTTTATATAAATCAGAGGACCTCGGCTTCGTGACTGTGTTGATATTTCTTAGAATTACTTTATAGGAAATCTAACAAAAAATCGAAAAGGTGCTATATGAAATTTTGGATATAGTGCCTTGTTCACTTTACCCCTTATTTTCACTTTATCCAGTGCATTTTGTTTGTATTTTATGACAAATGATGAACTTTTATTACTTACTACAAAGAAATTTTGTTTGTTTGTTTTTTCAATCGAAATTTATGCAAAAAAATATTCTTTCTTTAGTACCTAGCAAAAACTTGGTAATGACACCTCATTATTTTTAGCATTACCTAGTAATGGCAGCTCGTTACGCCCTGCATTATTTTGAAGTATGAAATAATTACTTCCTTATAATGGTTTAAAGAAGTAGTTATTGGTAAGTTAAATTTCATATAAGTTCAGATTTTCAAAATAAATGTTCTACATTTCTGTGGTGAGTCAGTGCTTTTGTTATCGCAGCTTAGTTATCCAGGTTTAAGAAAAACAGCCCTAAATTGTGTATTAAGATTGTTAAAAAGTCGATACAAAATATATAATTTAATAAAAATGTTGTTTTCATCACTAATTAAGTCCATTATTGGTAATACATTATTTGACTAGTTATCAATAATGGCTTATTTTGTATCTTCCTGAGACCACTTAATTTAAAACTCGTTTAGAAGTACTTATTTATTAACTTTTCGTAAGCGTGCATGGAAGTACTTACTTCTTTTTTTTTTACAATCCCTTTATAAAAATAATGAGAAATGGATCCGAAAAATAAGTAGTGATGATTTTTGGTTTTGCCTTATTCCCCACATTACTTGGTAATGAGAGTTGATTTTTTTCTATGTATTAAAAAAATTATTTGTATATTTTAAGGTGAAATTTTAATATTTGAAAATTCTCAATTTCGATGCCGAAAAAGCATCTTAAAATTCGATAATTTTTTCATAATATGTACTTTAGTGTGGATTTTAACCCATTAGTGAATAGAGTCCCTTTAAAGGGACTTGAAGAGACAATGCGTTACGCCCGCATTTAGAAACAAATGTTTGAAACAAGTGTACTACAGATTAGATGACATATCGACAAAACAGTTATCATTTCATTTCTTTTAAGTTTGATACTTTGTGTGCTCTCTTTACTGTAAGACATGGAAAATGAATTTAAAAAAATCTCAAACACATGGCAGGTAAGTAAAAATGAAATAACACTAAAAATAATTGTGTTGTTGTAATTTTTTCAGTGAAATAAGTTTAAACTAATTGTAAACAATAAATTTTAGTATTGTTGTGTTGTTAAAAAAGTGTAAGTTGTGTGCTGTAGAGTGTTTTATTGTCCGTCCCTTATAAGGTACGCTATGCTGATAAGACAGTTGAAACCTATATTCTGTTACAGACTTACAGTTGCCGAAATATTGGATGAATTGTAAGCTTTTGATGGGGATTTGCCAGAAATTGATCGTCTCTACAAAATTCGACCTATAATTTCTCATCTGAATCAAGCGCTCTTGAAACATGGTGGACTAGACGAAACACTTTCAATTGATGAAAGCATGATTCCTTACTACGGAAAACACTATGCGAAGCAATATATTCGAGGTAAGACAATTAGATTTGGATTTAAAAATTGGGAACTCAACTCAAGTGAAGGGTATATGATTCAATTTGACATATATATGGGTAAAAATACTGAGAGTGTTACGCACGGATTCGGTGTAGGAGGCGACTAAGTCATTGATCTCCTTACAAATGTTCCGCACAATAAGGGGTTCAAGATAAAATATATTACATACATATGACGTATTTATTATAATATATTTTATATAATTTGTAAATAAAGGTTTTCATCGATAATTATTTTACATCTATGAACTTGCTCCGTCATTTGTCGAGCTTGGGAATCTGCACATCTGGTACAATAAGCGATATCCGAATTGAAAAATGTCCCTTACGATCTATATCGGAGATGAGAAAAGATCAGAGAGGATCTTATGACTACCGTTTTTCGAGGAATTGAAACATATTACTTGTGAGATGGAAGGATAATAACGTTGTCACTATTGGTACAAATTTTGATAACAATGAAAATGGTTCCTACAAACGCTATGCAAGAGGGCAGGGTGCCATTCAAATAGCTCAGCCCAAATTATTTCAACATTATAATCAAGATATGGGTGGCGTTGATAAGATGGATCAGATGGTGGCCGTCTACCGGACTCGTATCAGGCAACGTAAGTGGTGGTGGCCAATATTTGACTATCTCCTCGATGTGTCGGTTGTAAATGCATGGATCCTTATGAGAAAAGTGCATCCAAATAATATAAACTGTACCAGTTTGCTTCAATTTCGTCGCTACATAGCAACCTCCTACTTGGAAAGATATGGAATGCCCTCTGTAAGAGGTACAACTAGGACAATTATTAACCCCGATTCTCGTTTTGATGGTAGTGCAAGCAACTCATAGATTCCAAAAAATGCTTTAAAATTATCAACGCATAGAGTCCCCTATAAGGGACGGTCAGTAAAACCGATGTTATAAACTTTTTTAAATAAAACTACTAAAAACACTTTATTAGCCTTGTTTTAATTTATATTAAATACAAAAATTAAAATGAATTGCGCCAGGGAACTTCATGCACTAATGGGTTAATATATTTTTTCCTGACTATTTTTTTATTTTTTTTATAAAAAGTATCTAAACTTACATTTTTACTTGTTAGCCTTTAAATTTGATGCTGAATTTCCTTTACTTAGTTAATCTAAAATTTTCTGAAAGCAACCACAGTTCATATGACCACTTCATCTGTAAAAAACAACCAAACACGGTTTAGGAGAAAATGAAGTTTCATTGTATTCTGACAAATCCTTTTATTTTCTATTTCTGTCCAAAGCAGTGTATGTATATCCCATCATCCTCTTAAAAAATTGGTAGCAATGTGTTAATGTTCTTACTACGCGCCTATTACAAATAAAAAATTATTTTTTCTAAAAAATTATATTTAAAAAAGCTTTTGCGTCTATAATGAGTGTAATAATTTCTACATCTATCCACAGATCTTTTACATATAGAACAAAATATTTTTTTTCCGATTTATTTATATATTTATTTTTTCGTGTCAAAAAAAAAGAATTTTTTCGACAAAAATCATTTTTTCGCAACATATCCATCCTGATTACCTTTAATTAATGAATATATAAATTGAAAATGTCTTTTAATTGAACATTTCCTAAACGAGAGTACAAATCTAAAGGTACCTATGGCGAAAATTGGAATCTTAGTAAAGAATTAAAAAAAATAACCATAATATCGTTTTCGAGTTTAGAAAACAAAAAATCATATAAAATGTTAAATGATAGCCGTTCGACAAAATCGTTTTGTTGCATATTGTTGCTATGTCTTTAGTTTATGAAGTCGGGTGGCGGCGTTGATGCATGTCATGAATATTAGGATGGATCGCGTAAATAAATTACTGTTAAAGACTTGCAAAGCCAATCCTTTTATTGAGGCTATTCAAACGAAATTTCACCTTTCACTATCCTTAAAGAAACATTTTCCATTGAAAAGACTGCGTCAATTTGCCGTGAACCATTATTTCGTATATCAAAGTTGGCCGACGTTTAGGCATTTCTGCCTAAACGCCATCCCATACCGACCAAATGCCAATAACAAAGCAACGCTAATAGTAGACATTATCCTTAAAAGCCCGACACGATTTGTCTGAAAATCCCACCAATGTCATCACACTTGTGTTGTAATATCACGTGTACTTAATCTTGGTGTGCGGGCGGGCGGGCACTTGTTTTCAATTAAGGACATCATAAGGATCAGAACAAGCATTCATTCAGTCTGATGCTCCAATTCGTCCATTCATTCGTTCATGCATTGAACGTTGAACATTGAAGATTCCAAAACATTGCTAAATGACAGTGTCAATGAGCCCCGACAAAGAAGTACGCCAACATTTGAAATCTTTTCAAATAAGTGTCACAGGACACGAGTCCTGCATTTTTTGCTTGCTTCTTCTATTCAACTGAAGCCCAGCAAATAAGTGTAGACCGAAGCAGAGCGAAAAGAAGAAAGACACCAGCAAACAAACAGAAGTAGTCATCAATGTTAAGCTTTTAGAGCACTCATCAATGTCAAATGTCACGGAATAATGTGTCACAAGGCGTCACAAATGAATTTAAACCAGGAGCAGCGAACATGACTGACACAAGTGTGATTTTCCACTTTGTCTTCCACCACACACTGCCACTGGCACTGCCACCACGGGCAGCAGGCGGTGGCAGCCAACAACAAATGAATGAATGACTAAATGGATGTCCTTTAAACTTAACTGCCACTTTGGCCAAAGCATGTACATGAAGTAACTTAAAGTTTATGGACTGCCACACAGTCACGACGAGTCCCTGCACGCAACAGAGCATCGTCTGAAATTGGATTCAATTTACACGCCCGAGTATGCCATTTAATTTTGGTGTCCTATCGTCCTGCCTTTGTTGCCGTAGGAATTTTTATTAATCAGATGTTAAATAAACGGGAAAATAGAAAAATTACTACTAAACAATATGGTGGCTTGTTTCGGGGTTTCCATTCGACATCCTCCAACGTCCACAAACGTTGGGTGTGGGGTGAGCTGGGGACAAGGACACGGCAAGGACCAAACATGGCGGCGGCGGCGACCTACCGACCACCATCGCCACCACCACCACTACGATGACAAACGCAAATCATCAACCAGAACGCATTGGTTATGCAACATTTGTTTTATGATTGGAGCAGAAAAGCGAAACATAATAAGATTCTTTTTTATTACAAAAAATGAGAAAGTCACAACAAATACACGCGCCCGCACATACACCACACTGAGGATATAATGTATCCTTGTTCCGTAAGTTGTGAAAAAGCCAAAGTGCCGGAAAAAAAGCACAGTGGAAAATGTGGAATTCCTTTCAAAAGTAAACATAGAATTTCATCCGCGCTCGAAATTAAAGAATGGCTGTTATTTTTATAAAAAAAAAATAATTTTTTTTGATTTATTTTCCCCGTTTTAGGAATAGTTGAAAAAGAAACGTACCAGATAATCGCTCGAAATTAAGCAATGACGGATATTTAAAAAAAAAATCTAATTTGGGGGATTTATTTTACCCGTTTTAGGAATAGTGGGGATTTATTTTCCCCGTTTTAGGAATTGTGGGGTTTTTAAATGAGGTATCACAAAAATATTTATGAAAACAATACATCATTCCTTTTATCTTTTTCATCCTCGCTCGAAATTAAAGAATGGCTGTCATTTTTATAAAAAAATATTTTTTTGGGATTTCTTTTCCCCGTTTTAGGAATAGTTGAAAAATAAACGTTCCACATAATCGCTCGAAATTAAGTAATGACGGCTATTTTTTTTTTTCAAAAAAAAATCTAATTTTGGGGATTTATTTTACCCGTTTTAGGAATAGTGGGGATTTATTTTCCCCGTTTTAGGAATAGTTGAAAAAAATTAAGTAATGACGGCTATTTAAAAAAATCAAATTTTGGGGATTTATTTTACCCATTTTAGGAATAGTGGGGATTTATTTTCCCCGTTTTAAATTAAAGAATGGCAGTTATTTTTATAAAAAAAAAATATTTTTTTTTTGATTTATTTTAGGAATAGTTAAATAGTTAAATAATAGTTTTAGGAATAGTTAAAAAAACGTTCCAGATAATCGCTCGAAATTAAGTAATGACGGCTATTTAAAAAAACTAATTTTGGGGATTTATTTTACTCGTTTTAGGAATAGTGGGGATTTATTTTCCCCGTTTTAAATTAAAGAATGGCAGTTATTTTTATAAAAAAAAATTGTTTGGGATTTATTTTCCCCGTTTTAGGAATAGTTGAAAAAAACGTTCCAGATAATCGCTCGAAATTAAGTAATGACGGCTTTTTTTTTTTTTTTCAAAAAAAATTTAATTTTGGGGATTTATTTTACCCGTTTTAGGAATAGTGGGGATTTATTTTCCCCGTTTTAGGAATTCTGGGATTTTTATGAGGTATCACAAAAATATTTTTAAAAACAAAAAATCGCAGAATTCCTAAAACGGGGAAAATAAATCCTCAACATTTTTAAAACCTATGTGCGTGGATAAAAATTTGAGATTTTCCCCCGTGTTATAAATTGCTGTATTTTTTATATGGGGTTTCACAAAAACTTTTTGAAAACATTACAAGAATTTACAAGCGTTACTTTAAAAAATCGTTTTGGTCATATCTCTTAGAAATCCCTCAATTCCCTAAACGGAGAAAATAAATCCCAAAAATTTGATTTTTTAGAAAAATAGCCCGCCATTCCTTAATTTCAGTGGAGGATTTGAAGAAAAAAATGTTTTTAAATGTTATGTCCGTATATAAAATTTAAGATTAAGATATGGCGGTTATTTTTCTAAAAAATATTTATTTTGGATTTAGTTTCCCCGTTCTAGGAATTTAAGTATTTTTTATATGAGATTTCACAAAAATATTTTTGAAAATAAATCATAATCTTTAAAAAATCATTTTAGATATATCTCAAAAAATCCGACAATTCCCTAAACGGGGATAATAAATCCGAAAATGTGATTTTTTAGAAAAATAGCCCGCCATTACTTAATTTCTATCGAGGATTTGAAAATTGCTTTTAAATGCTTTGTCCGTAGATAAAGTTCGAGGTTAAGGAATGGCTGTTATTTCTCAAAAAAAAAAACACATTTTGGAGATTTATTTACCCCGTTTTAGGAATTGTGGGACTTTTTATATGAGGTATCACAAAAATGTTTTTGAAAGCAACACAGCGTTCTTTTTAAAAATTATTAAGTTATACATCATACAAATCCGACAATTCTTAAAATGGCGAAAATAAATCCCAAAAGTGTGATTTTCAGAAAAATAACCGTCATTCCTTAATTTCGATTGAGTATTTGAAGAAACAAATGATTTTAAAAGCTTTGTCCGTATATAAAATTCGAGGTTAAGGAATGGCTGTTATTTTTCTAAAAAAAAATATGATTTATTTTCCCCGTTTTAGGAATTGTGGAATTTTTCATATGAGGTATCAAATGAAATGTTTTTGAAAACAATACAAGAATTTATAAAAATCCGAAAATTCCCTAAACGGGTCCCAAAATGGGACTTTGTAGAAAAGTAAACGTTATTCCTTAATTTCAATCGAGGATTTGAAGAAAAAAATATTTTTAACATCTATATCCGTGGATAAAATTCAATTTTTTGTGAGATTCGATTGTCTAAACAACTTATCTTTTATGAGAGTTTGTCATATTCTAGTGATCCGTCTGAACGAATTATTATAGTTATCTTTTTATCTTGCAACGTTGAAAATACAAATCAAAACCAATCTGAATATGACATTATTTCCTATATATTTTGTTACAGAATTAATTCCAAATAAAAATTGATTGTGCTCGGTCAATAAGGAATTTAATAAAAAACAAGTAAAAACGGTGTTAAGTTCGGCCGGGCCGAACTTTATATACCCTCCACCATGGATTGCATTCCACAGAGGTTGTCGGTTTTCGTAGAAGTGCAGTAATATTAAGGAAAATATAATTTTTTTAATATAGCCAAACCAAAACAAATAGAAATATTGAAAAATTAATTTTATAAATAAATAAAATATTTTAATTATTTCAAACCCCGCTTATAAGGTAATGCTACCAATACGTCAAAAAATAAATATTCTATATTTATATTTTCAAAAATATTTTCAAAGCCAGTGTGTGCTACAGTTTGTTGTATTTCCATTCTATTTGAATTCCAAAAGTACAAATTTTGAAAATCCATTATCAGACGTACATAGTGCAAAATAAGCTAACTTCATTATCCAACCAATTTTTGCCGTAAAACAAAAAGTACGAATTTGAAAAAAAAAACTTTTTATTTTGCGTGTCTATGCAGCCAGAGAAATGTATACACCGAATTCCATGATTCCATTTGGTTGGTACCATTTTCACCCCCTTGACGTTTCTACGCAATTAGAATATTATCATTCTAGCTGCAGTCGTTTAGCTTGCACTATTTGTATCCCTCTGTACCATTGTATCCCTTGAAATTACTAATTTCGAAAAATTCGTCTATTTTCCGTATCAACGCAGTCAGAGGAATGTATACTCCGAATTTCATGACTCTAGCTGCGGTCATTTGATTGGTACTATTTTTATCCCTTTTTTTCATTTTAACCCCCAAAAAGTACGAATTTCGAAAAATCAGATTATTTTCCGTGTCTACACACTCAGAGGAATGTATACTCCAAATTTCATGACTCTAGCTGCGGTCATTTGATTGGTACTATTTTTATCCCCATTTTTCATTTTAACCCCAAAAAGTACGAATTTTGAAAAATCCATGTATTTTACTTATCTATGCAATCAGAGGAATGTATACACCGAATTTCATTATTCTAGGTACAGCCATTTGGTTGGTACCATTTTTATCCCTCTTTTCCCATTTTACCCCTTAAAAGTACGAATTTGGAAAAAATACTTTTATATTATGTATCTACTCAATTAGAGGAATGTACACACCGAATTTCGTGTTTCTAGCTGTTGTCGTTTAATATGTACCATTTTTATCCCTTTTTTGCCACATTTCACCCCCTACAAATAAGAATCACTTTATGGTGCACGTTTTTGCTATAAGGGGAATGCGCATACCAAATACCAAGCAAATATAAACAGACATATTCAAAAAACATGCTTAAATACACTAAAATATTATGGGTATTTGTAGTCCTTGTGAGGGAAAAAATTTTCCCTTTGGGCCGATTTCGCCCCATTTCAATCCCAACCGATCTACGACTATAAGACGCATTTATGGAAAATTTGGACGTCCTAGCTCCTTTCGTTTAGATGCTAGCGTGCTTTCAACAGACGGACGGACGGACATGGCTAGATCGTCTTAGAATTTTATGACGATCAAGAATATATATACTTTATAGGGTCTCAGGTCGATATTTCAAGGTGTTACAAACAGAATGACAAAGTTAGTATATCCCCATCCTGGTGGTGGAGGGTATAAAAACAATAATCATCTGATTTCGATCATAAATGTAATAGAAGGACGGTAAGGCGAACGGAAGGACATACAGACAGATCGTCGTTAGTTTTAAGTGATTTTCACCGTGAGACCTTAACCACACCAGGAGACGGTTGAGCAGATGACCTGTTTTAAGGCAAAATATCTTAGGTAGGGCTTTGATATTTCATATATATGTATGTATTTATGGTCCTTACCAAAGTCGTGTATCAAAATTTCGATTTGCCACACCCACTTACAGAGGGATGGTTATGGTTTGATAGTTTTCCAATCGGGGTACCCAAGGAACAACCAGTACGAAATTAGGGACCGCTGCCCAGATAGACGGTCGTACAGACCAATGAGACAATATGTATGGTTGGTTTGCTTGGGGTTTCACCTTCACGGGCCCTAACACGGATTAAAAAATATTAAACCCATTCAAAAATGGCCGATATTTCAACTGAAAAATCTCTAAGAAAAAACGGACCTTTTTCCATAATTATTGGGCAACATTTCATATTTGTTGATTGATTTTTCATTTCATTGAAAAACACCCAAAAACACCATATATGAAATATCGGGTGATATTCCCTAAATTCAAATATGACAAACTGCCTAAATTGGCCGATTTTTATTCTACTTAGCATTGAAATACACCGAAATAGTAAAATTTGAAATGTAGGTAGAAACATATAAAATCTTTACCTTGAATAGCCGACTTTGGATAAACCCCAGAGGAGAAATTCTTTAAGCCCGGCTGAATGCCGGTGATGCTGTAAACCTTTACTCATCTGGATGAGCCCAGATGACATATTTTTCGCCAATTTTTGATATTAAAAAATAATTAAATTATTGGGAGATTTTTCATATGGAAAATGCCGATTTTTCGTTTTTGGTTTAGGTGATTTTTCATTTATTGTTGGGCGTAATTGTTTCTTCTTCTTTGGCAGAAAACCTCCTTTAAACATACCCCATATGAGATATCGCGACCTAAGTCCAATATTTAAAATTTTACAAGAGAGACAAAAAACTTTCTATAAATATATATAAAGCTTTGAATACAACATTGTGCCATTTTAGCTTCATTGTACTTTAATATGGAATAAAGCTAGATTCTGTTTTGGGAGCATATTTGGGACTTTGATCTTTTTCGCTCCATATATTTATCGGTGTGATGTGGACTTAGCGCCTTTTCCCATAATATATTTATTTAATTAGGACATGCAATTCATTATTTATATTACTCTTATTTATTCCTGTCTTGTAATTTATAATTAAATTACGATGTATTTCACTTTTTTCTTTTAATAATTTAAAAATATAATATTATATATAAAGGGTGATTTTTTAAGAGCTTGATAACTTTTTTTTTAAAAAAAACGCATAAAATTTGCAAAATCTCATCGGTTCTTTATTTGAAACGTTAGATTGGTCCATGACATTTACTTTTTGAAGATAATTTCATTTAAATGTTGACCGCGGCTGCGTCTTAGGTGGTCCATCCGCTTAGTCCAATTTTGGCATTTCCACGTTTTTGAGTAACAGAGACCCAATTGGTGCGAACGGCGACGAATCGAAAATTGGTGGTCATCATTAACACTGGCCGATACAGCTGCGATATTTTCTTCAGTTCGCACTCTACGTAAGCGTGTTGGTGGTTTAATGTCCAACAATGTAAATTTGGTGCGAAATTTAGTCACAATAGCCCGAATAGCCGCTTCAGTGGGTCGATTAAACTGACCATAAAATGGAAGCGCGCAATGAACTTTCTTAACAGAGCACGCATTTTGATAATAAAATTCAATAATTTGCAAGCGTTGTTCGTTTGTAAGACGATTCATGATGAAATGTCAAAGCATACTGAGCATCTTTCTCTTTGACACCATGTCTGAAATCCCACGTGATCTGTCAAATACTAATGCATGAAAATCCTAACCTCAAAAAAATCACTCTTTACTATTATAATAACAACCTTACGTCATTGCTGCTAGTTCATAAGGCAAATTATAGTAAAAGTAATAGTGGTCTTTGAACAAAGTAGATTTCAAATATTACAGGCCTTGGAATTTCTTTGTTGGTTATTTCTTTTGCGTTTCTTCGTGGCAAATATTGTGATACTATAACGGAAAGGTAGTCAAGATGAATCAAGTGGTTGCCTTTCTTCAGCATATTTTTTCCTCTACATATTTTCCTTTGATGAAAGGTTTATTTATCCAGGTGAACATTGTACTGATATTTAAGTAATTGGTGGCTTCTGGGTTTATTCTAATATTATTTTCGGAATCTTAATGGTGATGACGTGTGAATTAATATATTTACATTTTTTGGCAGACTAATCTAATTGCCATTGTTGAAATAGTTATTTTCTATATGATAAGTTTCCCGAGAACATTGCATTTTGGCAGCATCACTTTTACGGTTCCGTATTCGTGTTTTTTCCAGATATATATAATTCCATGAATCGTTATCATTTTTCCTTCCAAAACACGCTTTCGACTCTCTCTGAGTCTTTCATTTTTTGCAACGTACTAATCGAATTTTGTTCTCTGAACTCTTTTTCGATACCGTTGTCAGGAAGGTATTATTTATTTATTATGAACTACAATGCAAAGTAAATTTATATGCTATATGTAGGTACAGGGATTGAGCCTAAGGCCATTGTAGCTAGTTATTGCAACAAAGGGCCAGAACGTCTGGTGGAGATGGAACCCACAACCCCAAGCTAATAGCTGAGCGCTCAAGCAAGGAAGGTAATTTGTATGAATCGTCGTAATCACTATAAAATTAATAAGGCACTAATCCTACAATACCATCGAAATGATTGCTGACCGTTAGAACTTTTATTAAAAGACATAGAGATATTGTAGATATTCCTACATTTTCCAATATATATACAAAAATTTCCGAACATCGTATTTTGATTTAAAAATTTTATAAAAGACTGGCATTTTAACATTAATAAAACGTGTGCATCAAAACATTAATTCTAAAATGTTAGTAATTTCTGCATAAGAAATTAATTCAAATATTGCGAATGTTTCTTAAGAACCCAAAATAAACCATATCCAAGGGCAATCATATGTCAAAAAGTGGAACCTTTTCACTCTTAGGTCGCCAAATATTTTTGGCGATTTTTATAACCAACACCACAGTCTTTGTGCATTTGTTTGTAACACCCAAAAGGACGATCGACTTAGAACCACTTTTTGGCTCGATTTAGCGATGCCCGTCCGTCTGTCCATCTATTCTTGTAATCAAAGTCCAGGTCGCAATTGTTGTTAGAACTAAATGAAACTTTGCACAACAAAGTTTTTCGGGTTAAGGACGAACGCTATTTAATTTGAAACAAATCGATTCAGATTTAGATATAGGTCCCATACAAATTTTGCTCCCGATTTTACTTTTTCGGCTCTAGAAACCACATATTTCAACAGATTTTCCTCCAATTTGGCAAGACGCCGTATATTTCAACTAGAAACAGCTCTGGAAAAAATAGGATAGATCGGGTTCAGATTTATATATAGCTCCCATACAAATGTCTCCTCCGATTTGTCGCTTTCCGCTGTAGAAACCACAAACTTTGACAGATTTTCTTCAAATTTGGCAAAACAACGTATATTTCAACTAAAAACAGATCTGGTGAAAATGGGTCAGATGAGTTCAGATATATATATATATATTAGGATGGTTCCCGAAAATAAATTAATGCGGTCAGCAGCCAAAAATGAAAATTTGATTGTTTAATGATGATTTACAAAATATTTCGTCCCTAGGTTCAGCCATCTGTGAGCTAAAAGCTACTGAAAACACTTACAAAAATCATGGTTTCCCTTGTAATTTTTTTAATGTTGCACTTTTGTCCAAAATTTTTTCTTGACCCTTAAAAGAACTTTAAATATAAAATTTTCTATTGTCTTCGTGTAACTTCTTGGTCGAATTTTTGGACATTTATAGTAATTTTTTTGTGGTTTTTCGAAGTGACAGCCAAAAACTCATATTTCATTGAAACATTTTGTAGAAGATGTTATGAAAAATAAATAGAAGGAATCAATACATGTCGAATGATGCCTAAATGATGAATATCGGACTATAAATGACGTCACTGACTCCATATTTGTGGAATAATTTAATACAGGAGATGGATTTTCAGAACCAAAATTTACAATCTCATTTTATTAAAATGAGCGCTGCGGCGTCAAATTCCTTCCGATTTACATCATTTAGGCGTCATTCGAAAGGCATTGACGACAGCAATTTATTTTTCATAAAATACTAGCACAAAATATGAAAAAGTTTTCAGTTGTCACTATGAAAAAACGAAAAAAATTGCTATAAACGTCCAATAATTCGACCAATAAGTTACTCTAAGACAAGAATCAAAATTTATATTTAAAGGTAAAGAAATACAAGAGCGTTCAGGAGCGTTTAGCTCACAGATGGCTTGACCCAGCGACGAAATATTTTGCAGATCATCATTAAACAATCCCAACTTTATTTTCGTGGGGTGACTGGAAATTGTTTTTCCACATCTATGACCCGCGACCCAGCCTAATATATATATATATATAGCTCCAATACAAATTTCGCTACTGAATTGATTATTTCCGCTCTAGAAATAGCATATTTGAACAGATTTTCTTCTAATTCGGCACATCAGCTAATGTTTCAAATAGAACCAACTATAGCGAAAGTGGGTCACATTAATTTACATTATATATAGCTTCCGATTTGATTCTTTCCGCTCTAGACACTACATATTTAACACTCCATAAAATTTAGGAAAGCGTCTAATATTTGAACTAGAAAACCTTTGCTAAACATGGGTCAGATCGGTTCAGATTTGTATTTAGCTCCCATTCAAAGTTTGTGTTCAAATCTTTTTACAAATACAGATAGAAGTATGTAATTTGTAGTATATTCTCCTCTTATAGCTACATCGTATATCACCCGGTTCAAATGTAATGAAATTTTTATATCCTACACCATAGGGTATAATGACTAAGTGAAGGGTATCATATAGTCGGCCACGCACGACTTTAACCTTCCTTACTTGTTCATATTACAAATTAGTTTATTTTTTTGGGGAATGAAAAATTACCCATTTTTGACGATTTTTCATTTGGGAGATTTTGCATTTATTTTTGGGCATATTTTCTATTTTTTATTTTTATCCCATTTTTTTTTGATTCGGCCATTTTTCATTATTTTTTGGCGATTATTTCGCCCTCGAAGATGTATGTTATATTTAGCCTGTAAAAATTGAGATATCCAGTCTCCAGATATCTTGTCAAAGTCATTCTCGTTGAGTTGTAGCTACAGCCGTAGCGCCTGATTCCCAATGAGACTACGATATGCTAAGAATGAATCTGGAAGGAATCACGTTCTCCCACTTAAAATAAGCTGGGTAGTGCATAATGATAACACTTTTAAGAAATCATATTGCTGTGGCGACCGACCGACTCCGTAAAAGAGGGTGCTCAAAATAAATGCAATCCAACAAAAAAGAGAAATATGCATTACATACCTCGTAAATAGCGAAGACTTCCGCCTGCTGCGGCCAGGAAATCGAAATGAACATGATAAATTAGGTTTTTATCGAGAAGACAACGGAAACAACTCCATAATATATTTCGGGAACCGTTCGTGTATACCTCAGTCCGTCCCAGAGGTGGAGGGTATTGGACTCAAAAAATGTTCAAGTAAAAATTGTCTTAAGTTAGGAAAATTGTATTTGTATGACACCCTTTCAAATTGAATTGAAACTTTTTATTTGAATGAGCGAAGTTTTTAGACTCAATCCACTCCACTTGAGTGCACATTCGACAAATGGGTTTGCCATTTCGGAATGCTTAGATCTTCTCAGAATTCAATGACGACAAAGAATATAAATTTCTATCTGAGATTCCATAATGTATTGAAATTCCAAACATCTGAAAAGTCAAATTTTCGATCACTTTACCAAACTCTCCACAGATTGGCACTGTGTTGTCCTCCAAGGCGTCCAAAGTTTCCTGTTTATTAGCCTTCAACTAACTACAGAGAAAATAATGTAATCATTTGACATATAGGGTCTCACGTAGATATTCCCAGGTCCCCGAGGTCCCAAATGATGACCTCATTTTGGAGCTCTTAAATACCAACTCCCTACTTGTCATGCATGACTTTGTACATTGCACACTGGGTAATTTCTTTTAAATGATGCGTAACATAATATCCTTTTCCTGTACCCCACTGTACGATGACATGCCACCAATTGCTGCCACTGGCATCATGGCGTATTGTGTAATTTGTAGTAGCCGTCCGTATTGTTACTTTTAGACATCAACATTCATTCATTCCTCTTCATTTATTTATTTTATTGCGGCCTCATTTGCGTTATCAACTCAATGGTCTGTGGACATATTTTCATAATTGTTGTGTTGTTTGATGCGGACAGATTTC
Source organism: Polietes domitor (assembly GCA_947397865.1). Lineage (NCBI taxonomy): Eukaryota > Metazoa > Arthropoda > Insecta > Diptera > Muscidae > Polietes > Polietes domitor. The sequence goes on along the minus strand of OX377620.1, from coordinate 20,496,270 downwards.
AGTGTCCAACCATTGATTTGCCCCCGCGAGCGAGCGTTGTCCATGTTAAAACTTTGTGTCATAACAATGACGGCCATAGCCATGGCCATTGTCCTTTTATGGTCCGTATAAAGGACAATCAATGAAAGTTGTTATTACTTGTTTGGCATAACTGCTATATTAATAACAACAATAATAATGACGCTTGGCCGGGCCGAGGATGGCACATAAAATAAAGAAATAAAAATTTATCGTTTGCAAAAATGTACCAGAAAGAAAACAAAAAACAAGACATACTTTGAAGGACTAAATAAATGAAAAACAATTGATAGATTGGAGTAATGATGATATTTCAATTTAAAGAAAAAAAAAGGTTTTTCATGAAATGCAAGATTTGCTTTTGGAGATTTTCTCAAAAAAAATATATTTAAAATGGGCTCCCGTACACCTGCATTTTCACTTTGGAAACGAATGCACTGTTATCATCAGCAAACACAAAACAGCATCTCTATCCATCCATGACACAGTTATCACTCTGTACAAATCTCTATGTGTCAGTCGTTCAGTATGTGGGGGATCATATTACATTTTCAAAAAAAAATGAAAATAAAAAAACTGGACTTGTCACACTGATAATGGTTGTTGTGATGCAAGTGGCTGTTGCCACTGTTCCTGAGGAAACACCCAAATACCTGTCCGTCCATGCCCACAGATGGCGATGCACATCATCATCATCTCGTCCATCAAACATTTATAGTTTATGTCTATTCGCATCTCTATGAATATTTATACATCCGCTGGGTGACAAATGCTCTCGACTCGACTCGATTTGTTGGTACTCGTTTCGACTGTATCCGCACTCGAGCCTCAGACTACATCGTTGGATGCAAGTGTGTTTGTGTGATTCATGTAACAGAGTGATTACCGGAACTTGTCCTGATTAGAAACAAAAAAAAACAAGGACCGTTGTTTAGCTCAGATTGCCTGTCACACATTCACTTTTTAAATTGGTTCAATTTGTAGTTGTTTTTGCCAAAAACTGAATTTTTTAGTTGGAATTAAAAAAGATAAACTGAAATGAAATGACCAATATCATTTGGAATTTGTTTTGAAATTAATATGAAATCCTTGTTACCAGATTAAGGAATGTCCGCTTAACTATTTCTGGGGAAATATGCAATAGGGAAATATTAAGCGAATGAGTGACAACATTTTGATTTTCCAAAAGCATATATTAGAATGGGTCACGAAAATAAATTGCCGCTGCCATCCCCCAGAAATAAAGATTACATGGTTTAATGATAATATTTAAGGGCTGGGTAAAGCCTTCTGTGAACTAAACGCCTGAAAACATCTCAAAAAATCATGTTTCTCTGCTTCAATTTCTTCTATGTTACATTTTTGTCCACATTTTTTTCTGAATTAATAGCCCCTTGGAAGCATTTTAAATACAAATTTGTATTCTCGTCTTAGAATAACTCATTGGTCGTATTATTGGACGTTTATATGGACTTTTTGTGGTTTTTCAAAGTGACAGCTGAAATCCTATATTTCTTGGATATAAAGTGTGATTTTTTTAGCTATTATCTTTTAGGCAACACTGACGCACGTTTCGTGTTTTGTTTCACTGTCAAACATCTTCAGTTTGGTCTATAATTTAACCATGAATCGTCTTACAAACGAACAACGCTTACAAATTATTGAATTTTATTATCAAAATGCGTGTTCTGTTAAGAAAGTTTATCGCGCGCTTCTTGTGTTCAGCGACGAAGCTCATTTTTGGCTCAATGGGTACGTAAATAGGCAGAATTGTCGATTTTGGAGTGAATATCAGCCAGAAGCATTGCAAGAGCAAGCAATGCATCCAGCAAAAGTCAAAAATGATGCGAATCGTAACGTAACTGTGAATGGTGAGCGCTACTGTGAGATGATATCCAACTTTTTTGCCCAAAATGCAAGAACTTGACTTGCATGACATGTGGTTTCAACAAGAGGTTGCCACATGCCACACAGCACGCGCAACAACGGACTTATGAGAGGAGAGTTCGGTGAACATTTTATTTCACGTTCGCGACCAGTCAATTGGCCGCCTAGATCGTGCGATTTAACGCTTTTAGACTATTTTTTGGGGGCTATGTTAAAGCTCATGTCTATACAGACAAGCCCGCTTCAATTGACGCATTGGAAGACAACATTGAAGCATTTATTCGTGATATACCGGCCGAAATGTTGGAAAGAGCATGGCAAAATTGGACTAAGCGGATGGACCATTTGAGGCACAGTCAAGGTCAACATTTGCATGAAATAATCTTCAAACATTAAATTATAAATATGGACTATACTATCGATTCAAATAAAGATTTCATGAATTTTTCAGAATTTTATGTGTTTTTTTTAATCTTTCCTATAGCTTTTAAAAATCACCCTTTATATGCTTTATAGAGTCTTAGTTAAAACTGAAATTTCATTACAACACAGACACTAAAAGAAATATGTATCAATGAACTCCTAGTTTCATTAATATTTTGGATTATTTTAAATAATATAAGTAAAGACCAATCCGAGGTTATCTTTGCCCGCAGCGAGAGAATGGAGTGTCTCCTTGGATAAAATGATAAAATTGCCAAAATAAAACCAAGTAAGATTTTTTTAATTTAAAAACTAGAGAGGAGTAGACCTCCTTGGTGAGAGCAAATTTTATAAAAAATTGTTTTTGTAGAGATAGGACAAGGTACGAGCTGGAAAAATTAATCAGGTCCAGTCATGCATGCGGCCGAGTCCAGGAAGTTGTAGTCCTATCTTTTCCCCACCTTTGATACCGATGAGGCAGCCCAAGACGTGCTGATAGATATTCAATATTTTGTTAACGAACTTGTGTAGCAATACCAGGTCAACTTTATCTGGATATGCCGTTTTTAATTCGAAAAAATTTTGCTTTCAATCCGTCCTATTAAACAGGGTGGCGCAGAATGTGCTATATGGCTTGAATTCTTCATAACTTTTTTAATTATTATTCTTTCTTTCACCCAGTTCACAGTATCCTAATTCGGAGCGTCCGAAGGGCACGGAAAAATTATTTCTATATTTTAAAACATTGCCAAATATGAATTCATAGAGTACTAGCTTCTACTTCAAATTTAACTCTTCGATGTCCAACAACTTTAATTTAATATGTAAGAGAACCAAAAATTAAAAAAAAAAACTAAGTTCCAAAAATGTGTAAGCTATCGCGAATTTTATAAAACAATTCGTTATATCTTTTCACATTTTTAGTGAAACCTCATATAAAACTCGCACAATTCCCAAAAAGAGGAAAATAAATCCCAAACAATTTGATTTGTTTACAAAAATAATCACTATTTCAATCGATGATCAGAAGAAAAAACATGTTTAGCAGCTGCGTCCATAGATAATATTAGGGCTGTTTTTTCTAAGACTTGATAACTAAGCTGCGAGAACAAAAAAAAAGACTCTCGAAAATCGCTTTTTTACGTGTCTACGCAATTAGAGTTTCATCATTCTTGCTGTAACCGTTTCACGATCCCCTTTTTCCATTATACCGAATTTAGAAAAATTCCTTTATTTTACGTAGCGTAGACACGGAATGTATACACTGGATTTTATTATTTTTTATTGTCTTTCCCCCATTTCAAGTCTACCAATAAGAATCACTTTATGGTGCACCTTTATTATATGAGGGAAATGCGCATACCAAATATCAAGCAAATATAAGCAGACATATTCAGAAAATACTCTTAATATTGGCGGTCCTTGTGAGGGAATAATTTTCTCTGTGGACTAATTTCGTTCATTTGCAATCCCAACTGATCTACACATATAGGACGTATTCATGCCAAATTTTGACTTCCTAGCACCTTTCAGCTTTGAACAGACGGATGGACGGACATTGCTAGATCGTTTTATGACGATCAAGAATATATATACTTATAGGGTCTTAGGTCTATATTTACAATATTAGAAACGGAATGACAAAGGTAGTATGCCCCTATCCTGGAGGTGGAGCGTATACAAATAATAAGTAATTAAGCGTCATTCTGCTAAACCAACCACCCTCGTTCTCGAAGAACATATTTATAGAAGTTAGAAGGACCCAAGTTTTACTTAGGATAATTTGTGTAGAAGGTAACAGAAGGTTCGTGCTACATAGTAAAAACATGATCAAATATCAATTCATGGTGGACTCCTGGTTCACTTTAGAAGCTATAGTGTGCACGGAAAAAATGTATGCCACTAAAAATGCAATCACTAATTTTATTGCATAAATCTAAAAAACTGATTACAAAAGTAATTGGAACAGTTAAATCTTTCATTGAATTTATTCCGTATATTTCAATCACAACTTTCATAAGAGAATATAAAAAAACAGATTGAAACAGAGTGAAACAGTGATCGGAACAATGAAAATGATTATTGCTTTCGTTTCTTTTTTGTCATTTCTAAGAAAGAAGTCGTGGTTAACGTGTGTTGTCAACTACCCAAATCGAAGACGCCTAAACACATTTTGAATTACATTACACAGAACTCATTGGTCGCATACAACAAAAAGTTGGTTTCGAGAAAAACGACAAAGATGTTTTATATTAATGTTTCTCAAATTATGTTGAAAATATATATATTTAGGAAGACGCGATTACCCCCCTAATTGTTGTATTCAAATTAAAAAGTTCTATCAATGGTGAACATTTCAAAAGTGCAACTGAATTAGAGTTATTAGACGTACCTAATATTTGTACAAACGTATATTTTCACAAAACCGATTATTCACCACACACATCAGATTTACAACCACTCACACGCAATTGATTTGTACAATACCATTTTCGCTGAGATTGTGAAGTGACAACATGTGCTTATACTGCGTGTGCTGCCGCAGTAATAGTGGCAACAATTCTAAAAAAGATTAAGAACCAAAAAATAAACCTAAAACAAGAATTAGGTGCAATGATGTAGATGTATTTCAAAATATTTTTCCTGTTTTTCATAATTTTACATAATTTCCCTGAGTGGTAAACATTTAATTATTGAATTTTCAAAAAATAAAATAAATTTGTCAAATTAATTTTATCTTTAATGTGTACTTTTTTCTATTCGTGTGTTTTAACTCGCACATACACATACACAAATTTCAGTAACTTCTTTAAATTCGTCCGAAATAAATGAATTTGTATGTTTCCGCCTCACGCATATACGTTGACATTTTTGTTGAAGTGGAAAATGCAAAGCATTTGTACAAATTCAGCAAAAATTAAAAATTCTGATTTTCATTCAAAATTTTGCACAATAACACAAAAGCCTACCCACAAATACAAAATATTTGCCCAACAGCCCTTTTGCGCAAATATTTGGTTCGTCTAAACAACCCTTTAATACAGGGTGGCTGACGAATGATCCTACATTAAGAAACACAAATAACTTTTTGTTTAATTCATAAAAATTATTTTTTCTTTGTTCATTTGACAACTGATACATATTTAATTAACCTTTTTAACGGGTTTTAAAAATAATAATAACTTTCGCAGTAATTCTCACACAGCAGGACCTGGATATGTGACAAGTCGCATCATCCTGTTGAAACCACACAGTGTTGGAAGGGATTACCTTTCGATGCAGTTCTGCAAAGAAAAACTCCTTTAACAACATCATTAAGTAGCATGGTAGCAACATTCATCAGCCACCCGGTAGCCTTGTCACACTGCGTGAACTCAAATTAATTTCTTGTGAAATCGAGTTGCTGAAATTTGGTCGATTTAGTTTGAGAAACGATTGTTCGTAAACAAAGCAAAATGTCAACAATAGCCACAACAGTCGCAATGGAAAACGCTAATAAAGAAAAATTAAATTTAATAATAAAATGTGTGTTAATTTTTATTCGGATAAGAAAAAACGAAAGTGCAGTGCAGACTAAGCGTCTGAAAAGTAACAAAATTCTTCAATTTATATTTTTGCACAGAAAACTGCAACACTATTATTATAGTTTGATATTGCCAAGCCGTTCGCTATGGACCCCTGTGTTTTCTTCCATTCTGTCATATGTGAAGAATGCACTTTTTGATAATATATACATTTTGATGGCGATCATCCTGATTTACCGTTTTTCATCCCTAGGAGACAAAAAGCTAAGTTCGTACTTTTGCAATATGTGAATTAATATATATAGAAAATGATTATTGTTTTCGTTTCATTTTTATCATTTCTTAGAAAGAAGTCGTGGTTAACGCGAATTGTCAAACAACTCAAATCGAAGACGCCTTTTAGAGTATCGACTTAGTTCGGTGGAATATTTTGTTTATCAGCGCTTCTCATTTGTCATATGTGAACGCTGGTACTAATATGAACCCTGATTTAAGTCAAAGACAAACATACGTTGCGAAAGTTCTGACGAGATGGGGTAGCGCCAATGGAAATTGTGCAGTCAACTTTTAGCTGTAACAATAAAGGTCCCGCTTGCCTTTTTGCTAATTTTGGGTTCTGCTGAAGACTTCAGACGAACCTCAGACCATGCCGACGAATGGTTTATTTCACTAAATCCAATAACTTTTTTAATGATATTCATATTCAGTACAATTCATTAAACATTTCAGAAAAATCAACGACTGCTGTAATCGAGTCAGCAACTTTTTTTAATTGAATACTATCAAAAAATCAATGACTGCTGTAATCGAATCAGGAACTTTTATGATTGAATATTTTCGAAAAAATCAATCACAGCTTTAATTCAATATATAATTTTTTCAGCAACTCCAGCTACAATTTTAGTAACTGGTTTTACAATTTTCGTCATAACAGGAAAACTAAAGAAAAAAGTTATCAAATATACAATTTTCGTGATTGAAACTGATTTCTATTTTTTTCTGTGTACGCTAGAAGAAGTCGATACTAAGCTTAAGCTTCTCAAATTGCAGGGTCGGAACATACAGCCAAAATGGTTAATAGTTGGCGAAATATCAAACATTAAATCCATTAAATCAATACCCTGAAGAATCAGAGATATTTTATAATTTCATCCAAAGTCGATTTTGTGATATACCAACAGACAAAAAAAAATGCAAAAGTGTCTGTGATTAAAAATGAAGTTTAGAATTTAACATCGGCCAAACTTCAATAACTTTTGTTTTAGTAGACATTTTTGAGTTCTGGCGTCGCAAAGTTCGACAAAGTCAGAAAAGAAATTGCGTTTTTTTTCAATTTTCAAAATCTTGAAAACGTGAAAATCTGTAATACAAAAAATTAAAAAAATTCTTGGCATTATGAACAAATACGTAAAAATATGTTTAAAAAAACATAAAAACAAAAAAATAAAAATTTTAATTTTCTTTGAAATCGAAAAATACGAAAAGTAGTCAACTTTGGGCCGATCTCTAAATTATATCCAATTGCCCGATTTCTAATGGTAATATATCAAAATAATCATTGAGTCCTTGTCTAATTTCAATTTTTTACAGAACTCAAAAATGCCTACTAAAACAAAAGTATTGAATTTTGGCCTATAGATTTTGATTCTGAACCCAATGCGACTGCTGTAATTGAACAGCAACTTCTTTGATAGAATACAATCGAAAAAATCAATGACATAGAATCAGCAACTTTTTTAATTGAATACTATCGAAAAAATCAATGACTTCTGTGATCGAACCAGCAGTGGAATACTATCAAAAAATCAACGGCTGCTGTAATTGAAACAGCAACTTTTATGGTTGAATATTTTCGAAAAAATCATTTAATCAATATATTGATTATATCATTTTTTTAACTATTATTTTAATTATTCGAGCTACAATTAATTGGTTTTACAAATTTCGTCATAACAGGAAAACTAAAGAAAAAAATTATCAAATATACAATTTTCATGATTGAAACTGATTTCTAATTTTTTTCTGTGTGGGTCATGTAACATTATAAATTAGAATCGGCTAAAAAAGAAAGTACTGATTATTTTTTAAAAATTCTGGTTTTAATTTGAACTGAACCATTTTTAATAGAATGCAAATTTATTTACAAATGGCATGGTGACATTTATTACTTGGCTCATGATTTCGACCACGTCAAAAGTCTTTTCAAGTGGCTTCGCAGCGACTTTTCAACATCAAACCCGCCCTCTGGTTTTAATGAAATTTCAACTTTATCTTAATTCTCCGAGCGTAGTGCAATGGTAAGAATCTAACATGCCTTGTTCGATACTCAGTTCGGCAAAATTTTATTTTTTGTTTAAACGGATTTGTAAGTCAAGTATTTTTTTAATCAATATGTGAATTTCTTAATTGAGTGAATATGAAAAATATTTTCATTTTATTTATTGATTTTTGAAGAATATTTAATTTGAATTCGTGAATTTTTTAATTGAAACCAATTTTTTTTGTAGTCAAAGACTATCACGCTACATAAACATTTCGTTTACCCCGCCCTGTAACACAAAAGCGTTATGCAAAGAATTAAAAAAATAATGGTCACAATTTTTGTCATTTTATTCTCTAGCTCTCGTCATCCATCGTTCATCCTATTGACTGATTAGCCAACTGCTCCTATAATGATATTTCCCAGAACTTCCGCCTACCATGTACGAGTATGTGGTGTCCCATTTATTCTAACATTCCATTTGTCTCCATGGAAATTTATAGTCAATTTTCGTTGTAAACCAAATCCGTGTGGCCAAATAAACTTTTGTTTTCTTTTTTTTTTTGGTGCAACGTTTCGGGTGAAACGAAAATTTGTCCAAACATAAATTGTCCGCAAAATTTTTACAACGTTTTTTTCTCCCATCTTTTTTTGCTAACAATAAATTCACGTTAACAATTTCTGGCGGGGGGGAAAGTCATCTCTATTTTTGTGTTCGTGTTCCGTAGTTTTGCCAGTAGTTTCACAAGTTTATCGATGAAATTTATTACGTTGTTATACGAGACTTTTCGAGCGTGCGGCGGTGGTGTGGGAGTCACTGTGACTGCAAAACCCCACTCGTTACTCTTTACTACTCATATGTCAAGTATTCCTAAACTTTCCGGTGTTTGTGCTCTCATTTGCAGTCGGTTGTTTTTTTCTCGTAGTTTTGCGACAGAAAAATCATTGTTGTCATGTGTTGTTTCCAGAGTCGATGAAGTTACTGGTGATGTTGTCGTTGCCGTTGTTGTTGCTTAGGATGGATGCTAGTATTTAGTTGTCGTTTTGCTGTTGCTATTGCTGCTGCTGTTTCTCGTTCACTTTATGTTAGTTTTTGTTGTCACTGTCAGTCACTTTTACCTCTAGAACATGGACAGTACTTTGTTCTAACATGTCCTTCCACACACACACATAAGCCTCATCATCATCGGCAGCCGAGGCAGAGGTTGGCAATGGTGGCAGTATGAGCGGTTAGTGATAAACTTGGATACAACTTTAGAGAATGATAGTACCTTGAACCTAGAGGGGAAAATATATAAATAAAACCCACCATAGGAGGATTCCATTTCATTAAATATATTATTATAAATATAGATCCTCCACTGTGGATTGCATTTCATAAAGGCTGTCGATTTTCGTAGAAATGCAGTAATATTACAGGAAAGTATATATATTTTTTGAATATAACCAAACCAAAACAAATACAAATATTGAAAAAATAATTTTATAAATAAATATAATATTTTTATTACTTCAAACCACGCTTATAAGGCAAGGCTACACGAACGTTGACGCTATATATATCGAAATAATACTTCAAGTCGATTCAAAAAATAAATATTCTTCTACTTATATTGTCTAAAAAGCTTAAATACTATAAAAATTGTAGATAGTGTGTGCTACAGTTGATTGTATTCCCATTCTATTTTAATTCCAAAAGTACAAATTTTGAAAATCTAGTATCTCAAGTGCAAAATAACCTAACTTCATGATTCAACAAATTTTTGCCGTAAATGTAAACAAGTACGATTTTGAAAAAATCTTCTTATTTTGCGTGTCTATACAGTCAGAGGAATGTATACATCGAATTCCATGATCCTAGCTGCGATCATTTGGTTGGTACCATTTTTATCCCCTTTTTCCTACTTTACCCCCTTAAGAATACGACTTTCTAAAATCTATTTATTTTACGTGTCCACGCAATTAGATGGATGTACACACCGACCTATCTATCTGCAGTTATTTGTTTGGTACTATTTTTATCCCCTTTTTTCCTTTTGAACCCCAAAAAGTTCGAATTTCGAAAAAATCTTTCTATTTTACGTGTCTACGCAATCAGAGGAATGTATACACCGAATTTCATTACTATAGGTGAAGCCGTTTGGTTGGTACCATTTTTATCCCTCTATTCCCATTTTATCCCTTAAAAGTACGAATTTGGAAAACATAATTTCATATTATGTACCCACTCAATTAGAGATATGTACACAGCGAATTTCGTGTTCCTAGCTGTTTTCGTTTGATATGTACCATTTTTATTCCTTTTTGACCCATTTCACCCCCTACGAATAAAAATCGCACTGAGCATCTTTCTCTTTGACACCATGTCTGAAATCCCACGTGAGCTGTCAAATACTAATGCATGAAAATCCTAACCTCAAAAAAATCACTCTTTATTATGAAACTAAGTTTCACTTTCAAAGAATTAAAAAAATAATTGTCACAATTTTTTTCATTTTATTCCTTAGCTCTTGTCATCCATCGTTCATGCTATTGACTGATTAGCCAACTGCTCCTATAATGATACTTCCCAGAACTTCCGCCTACCATGTACGAGTATGTGGTGTCCCATTTATTCTAACATTCCATTTGTCTCCATGGAAATTTATAGTCAATTTTCGTTGTAAACCAAATCCGTGTGGCCAAAGAAACTTTTGTTTTCTTTTTTTTGTGCAACGTTTCGGGTGAAACAATCAATTAGAGATATGTACACAGCGAATTTCGTGTTCCTAGCTGTTTTCGTTTGATATGTACCATTTTTATTCCTTTTTGACCCATTTCACCCCCTACGAATAAAAATCGTTTTATGGTGCACTTTTTTGTTATCGGGGGAATGCGTATACCCAATATGAAGTAAGTTCAAGCAGACATTTTGAAAAAATATGCTTAAATACTCTAAAATATTAGGGAATATTAAGGGTATTATTAGTCCTTGAGAGGGAAACATTTTTCCCTGTGTTCCGATTTCGCCCAGTTTCAATCCCAACCGATCTACGACTATAAGACGTATTTATGCAAAATTTTGACCTCCTAGCTCCTTTCGTTTAGATGCTAGCGTGCTTTCAACAGACGGGCGGACGGACATGGCTAGATCGTCTTAGAATTCTATGACGACCAAGAATATATGTACTTTATAGGGTCTTAGGTCGATATTTCAAGGTGTTACAAACGGAATGACAAAGTTAGTATACCCCCATCCTAGAGGTGGAGGCCTCTATAAGGAGATGATTCTCACAAACGAACGAGAAGCACCTGCATATACACATACTTATATATGCAACTCAATGAGGCGCTTGTAAGATGGCATGTGTACTTTATTACTTGGTGCGATTTTTTAAACGCAAATTCGGCTAGTGAGTTGTGCTTCTCGTTCGTTTGTGAGAATCATCCCCTTATAGAGGCCCTGTTTGATGTTGAAAAGTCGCTGCGAAGCCACTTGAAAAGGCTTTTGACATGGTCGAAGTCATGATCGTGGTAGTCTGCAGCCAAGTAATAAATGTCACCATGCCACTTGTAAATAAATTTGCATTCTATTAAATATAGATGCAAAATGGTCTTGAGCCAGGACAATATCCCAGTTCAAGTCAAATTATATTTATTTATAAAATTATTTTTTCAATATTTGTATTTGTTTTCGTTTGGCTACATTAAAAAAATATATATATTCCTGTAATATTACTGTACTTCTAGAAAAATCGACAGCCTCTGCGGAATGCATGGTGGATGATATATAAATTTCGGCCCGGCCGAACTTAACGCCGTTTTTACTTGTTTGTATTAGTTTTGCATACTCTGAAGCAAAATCATTTGCCTGAATTATTTTATTTAAATTGAACTTACTTTAAGTTCTCTTTTTTCCTTATATCAAGTAAAATTTCCCTCAGTCTAAGTAATTATTTAATTGATTTGAGTAAAGATTTACTTAGTTTTGGGAAAATTCCAGCAAAATTTTACTTAGATTTATTTTAAATTTACTTGGTTTTAGGAAAAATTTAATTAATTTTAGGAAAATTTTACTTGAATTTAGTAAAAAATTACTTGGATTTAAGAAAATTTCAGCAAACATTTTATTTAGATTTAGTAAAAATGTACTTAGTTTGAGGAAAAACTTACAAACAAACTTATTCCTTAGTTTGAGTAAATATTTACTTGGTTCGAGGAAAATTGAACTAGAATCAAGTTCGAAGCATGTACTACTTCCAAGGAAAAGTAAACTTGAACTTGATATGAGGAAATATTGCTCTAGTGCTATACGACTTTCAATTTTCCTTCACTTTTTTCTGAGTGTACAAATTATAACACCGTGCGACAATTTCGCATTTATTTTATTTGATATGAGCAAGACTTGTGAAACTAGAGATCGTATATAGAAAAACTGTTTACTGAATTTTTTATTTGGTTTTTCTATCTCCTTTTTACAGGACTTTAAATATCAAAAGGATATAGATGTTTAAATAATTTATTTTCATACTTTTACAAATCGTATAAAGGTGATATGGGCATCAAATTAAAGAGAAGAATACATGTTAAAAATACTTTAAATGTAATACTTCTTTCTGCATTCGTTTAGTAATAACAACAATTTCAATTTCCCCCCCTAATTATTATAGTTTATTCATCTTTTGCTATTTAAGGGGGAAATTTGAAATGGTTTTAATGCTAAACTAATCCAGATAGGCGCACGCAATTTTTAGTATTTTTAACAGACATTCTTGCCTTTCATTTGATACCCATATGGTCAGTGTATGGTTCTCGGAAATATGAAAATAAATTATTAATGGAAATTAAAAATCCTGTAAAAATGTCCAAAACTTACTGTTGCACGTTGTAAAAGGCCACAGATAATTTGATAATGAGGTCATATTTAGTTTATCTTCGTTCCAGACATGCATTTCATGTCAACCACAATTATCATACTACCCCCCTTGCAACAAACAGCATATGGAATGTTGCTGCCGCATACTCGTCATTTCATATGTGACTGACATCTCTCCACTGCCACTCGTCGTCGTCGTCGCCGGGCATCAAATGTCGAGCAGCTACTTTTTTAATTGTTACAACTCTTTTTTCCAACTTGTCCCCTACCGATTGCGCTTTTTTGCTGCTGTTGTTGTTGTTGCTGAAAAACTAAACTTTTTTCCAGCAGATTTTCTGCCATCACGGCACGGCGTTGTTGTTTTTATTTTTACATTAAACTGATTGCATGACATTGTTTAGCCGAGCAAGTGGTTTAGAAGTGATGGTTAAAGTTTAGTTTGCCGTGGTTGTTGTTGTTGTTGTAGCTCCTGAATACCAACTCACTCCTCCCACATGTGTGGGGATGTGTTTCGGATATGTTGGTGTCATTTATTTACTCTGTTTCCGCTAAAGTGGTTCCACTTTGTGCTATTTAATCCTTCTGAAAACTAAAACGACGAGTGACGAACGCAGAGAGAGAGCGAGAGATGCCAAACGAACAACAGCAACAACAAAAAAACTTTCAAATATTGTTAGATGGCTGGCTGCCACGAGGCAGTTGTTATTTTTGCTGTGATTGGAAGTTTTTAAAGTTTTAAATCCGGATTGAGAAAAAAATGTATTCAAAGAAAAATTCGATAGTTGCAAAAGCAAAATTTGTAGGAAGGAGCCATCTAGTATTTTTTAAATGCCGGAAATTGGGTATAAGTGAAGAGAAATGGCAAGTGGACGAGAAATTTTACATTAAAAAAAAAATAAAATTCAGCAACTTCATATCTGGTCCTAAATTATTTCAAACATAAGCAGAGAATTGTGGGGTATCGGCACTATTGACAGAGTAGCACTTTTCTAGTATTTTTTTAATTACGTTTGCTCTTCCCAGCAACAACTCGGTAATGCCACCTCATTACTATTTGCATTACCTAGTAATGACAGCCCATTACGCCCTGCATCATTTTGAAGTATGAAATAATGGACTCCTTATAATGGCCTAAAAAAAGTAGTTATTGGTAACAACGCATAAATGTTTAGCTACACATAGAGTTGTGTGTAGCTTTGTCATCCAGCCATTTCGATGTTGCCGCGACCGTCACCCGAAGATATTTTGGATTGATGAAGAAAATTTAGTTGAACGATTGTAACTATTGTACCGATATTAATCTTATGTTATTTATACAGTTATAATAGCCGTTTGTCATCGATTAAAAATAATATAATTTTTATCAAAAATTTCGAAAATCGTAAAAAACTACAATTTTTATTTGGGCGAAGCGCTGTGTGAAATCACTTACAATGATTTGTATTCACATATATATTAAAATAAGAAATTTATGACGTTTTTATACCCCCACCTTCGGGATGGGGGTATACTAACTTTACCATTCCGTTTGTAACACCTTGAAACATTGACCTGAGACCCTATAAAGTATATATATTCTTGATCGCCATAAAATTCTAAGACGATCTAGCCATGTCCGTCCGTCCGAAATTCGGTGTGTGCATTCCTCTAATTGAGTAGATACATAATATAAAAGTATTTTTTCCAAATTCGTACTTTTAAGGGGTAAAATGGAAATAGAGGGATAAAAATAGCACCAACGAAAAGGCTGTACCTGGAATAATGAAATTCGGTGTATACATTCCTCTGATTGCGCAGACACGTAAAATATGCGGACTTTTAAAATTCTTATTTATTGGGGTTAAAATGAAAAAAGGGATAAAAATAGTGCCAATCAAATGATCGCAGCTAGAGTCATGAAATTCGGAGTATACATTCCTCTGACTGCATAGACACGCAAAATAAAAAGTTCTTTCCAAATTAGTACTTTTTCTTTTACGGCAAAAATTGGTTGAATCATGAGGTTAGGTTATTTTGCACTATGTACGCCTGATAATGGATTTTCAAAATTTATACTTTTGGAATTAAAATAGAATAGAAATACCAACTGTCGCACCCACTATCAACCAATATTCATGGTACTTACGTTTTTTTGAAAATATAAATATATGAATATATTTTTATACCCTCCACCTCCAGGATGGGGGTATACTAACTTTGTCATTCCGTTTGTAACACCTTGAAATATCGACCTGAGACCCTATAAAGTATATATATTTTTGATCGTCATAAAATTCTAAGACCATCTAGCCATGTCCGTCCGTCCGTCTGTTGAAAACACGCTAGCATCTAAACAAAAGGAGCTAAAACATTAAAATTTTCCATAAATGCGTCTTATAGTCGTAGTCGGTTGGGATTGAAATTGGGCAAAATGGCCCAAAAGGGAAAAATGTTTCCCTCACAAGGACTAAAAATACCCATAATAATCCCCAATATTTTAGAGTATTTAAGCATATTTTTTCAATATGTCTGCTTGTACATACTTGATATTCGGTATGCGCATTCCCCCCTATAACAAAAACGTGCTCCATAAAGTGATTCTTATTTGTAGGGGGTGAAATGGAAAAAAAAGGAATAAAAATGGTACATATTAAACAACAACAGCTAGAAACACGAAATTCGGTGTGTACATTCCTCTAATTGAGTAGATACATAATATAAAAGTATTTTTTCCAAATTCGTACTTTTAAGGGGTAAAATGGGAATAGAGTGATAAAAATGGTACCAAACAAACGGCTGCACATAAAGGTATGAAATTCGGTGTATACATTCCTCTGATTGCGTAGACACGTAAAATACACGGATTTTTCAAAAGTCGTACTTTTTGGGATTAAAATGAAAAAAAGGGATAAAAATAGTACCAATCAAATGACCGCAGCAAGAGTCATGAAATTTGGAGTATACATTCCTCTGACTGTTTCGACAAGGATAATAAATGGATTTTTCGAAATTCGTACTTTTTGGGATTAAAATGAAAAAAGGGGATAAAAATAGTACCAACCAAATGACCGCAGCTAGAGTCATGAAATTCTGAGTATACATTCCGTTGATTGCGTAAAGACGGAAAATAAACGGATTTTTCGAAATTCGTACTTTCAAGGGATACAAAGGTACAGAGTGATAAAAATAGTACTATCTAAACGACTACAGCTAGAACGTTGAAATTCTAATTGGGTAGAAACGTCAAATAAAGAGAGTAAAAATGGTACCAACCAAATGGCCGCAGCTGGAATCATGGAATTCGGTGTATACATTTACCTGACAGCATAGACACTCAAAATAAAAAGCTTTTTCCAAATTCGTACTTATTCTTTTATGGCAAAAATTGGTTGAATCATGAAGTTATGTTATTTTTCACTATGTACGTCTGACAATGGATTTTCAAAATTAGTACTTTTGTAACTTACTTTTGTACTTATATAAAGTTCGGGCTGGCCGAACTTAACGCCGTTTTTACTTGTTATAATTTATTTTGGTATTTTTGTGGGTCATACAATATGGGTATCGAATGAAAGAGAAGAATATATTTTAAAAATACTATAAATTCCAAGCTTCTGTCTGTATTAGTTTAGCATTAACAACCTTTGTATGACGCGCAAAAGTAGGAAAAAAAATTATTAAATTATTATCCAGACAGTTTTTTTACATACAATCTATAGGTTAATATGTATATGATCATGTTCAGGTCCAAATAGTGTAATACTGTAACAAAGCGCTCCCGTTTCCTTAGCATTCGATTTTATACTTTTGTTCACAATTCAAAGTAATTCCATCAATCGGAACACTACCCCCTTTGAATATGAGAACATCTAAGTATCCGGGAAAACAATGAAACAGGATCTTGGAAAAATCCTTTAGCTGAGCACCGCATTCAGCTACTTCGCGATAAACTACTTATAGAGCGGCGCCGGAATTCGTGGGAAATGTCTGAACGAAATTTACATAACAATCCCTTTTAAAGGATATTCACCAGTTTTTGTCAGGATGTCATGTTTATACACAAGTGTCAAAATTAACGCAGGCCTCATTAAATGCTTGTTAACATCATGAGTGGCAAACAATAACCATGAGCAGCAGAAGGAGGAGGAGGTGGAGGAGTAGGAGTGGTTGAGCGTGACTCCGTGACTCAGGAGCCGTTGCTGCTGATGGTGTTGCGAGTTGTTCAAGTGGCAAAACGTACACATACGATTATAACACAAAGAGAGAAACTTTATAAAATTGTCGCTAATTACTTTTGCTATAACATGTAGCAACTATAACAACGTGCAACATGCGTCCACTTACGTACGCCATCATGGCCACATGTGTAACACGAAACCACAATTATCACCCAAACACACTCAGTGTCGAAACTGAGACTGAAACAGAAACAGAAACAGGAACTGAACTGCACGAAGGGTGTTTTCCAGCTAAACTTCAAGGGTCCTCTTGCGCAAGGACTCGGCATTTACATTTAAACACTTAAATTATGAAAATTGTAAGGACGGACGCATCATGTGATTTGTACACGAGTACTATTGATCGATCACAATTCGCCACGAAATTCGTTCAACTTTCTTCCATAAATCCCTCAATATTTGCTATGGTTGTCCAGGGGACCAGCAGGACACTCACACACACACCATCTCTTCATCACTTTGAAAATAATGAAGTTGTCTGCGACTCCAGCACAAAGAAAGAACTGCAAAATTTGAGATTTTCAACGTTAAAATTTTGAACAATTTGTCGCATATCAATGGTGATAATTGATCGATTAGACATTTCGACATTGGCCATTGTGTAGGCTGAAGCACCCTACTGTTGCCAGTCCGCATGACTACATGTGCCTCTGCCTATTGTCTTGCCGGATGGGCTGTGGTATACCCCATAAACCAGTGGTGTAACGAATTGATTCCTTACGTTCGTTTAGTTTAACAACCCAGCAAACATAGCCAACTTTTTGGCGCAAACTCTTGCTGGATTGTGCAAAATTGTCGAAAGGACATTGGTGGTGTTTTGTCATAATGACAATAATTAAGCATGAAATTCGAATTTCATGCTCGACAACACATGCCAAAGTGCTAAACGGGCTAAGGTTTTTGGTTTGAAATTTTATTGAAATTCTACCATTTTTTCCAAATCTTTTTGTGGTAATAATGTCATCGTTTTCATGGTTGTTATGGACAAGGAAACCGTAGCAAATTTGTTTGTCTTCGACATTTTTCTAAGGACTTTTTCTTAGGTGTGTAAAATTAATAGCAGTTGTTGGAATTGTTTAAGAAAAGGCCAATTTTATATTACAGATGTGGATATGGGTATGGGGATGATGATGTTCTAGGGCACTCCACAACATAAAGAGTGATTTTTTTGAGGTTAGGATTTTCTTGCATTAGTATTTGACAGATCACGTGGGATTTCAGACATGGTGTCAAAGAGAAAGATGCTCAGTATGCTTTGACATTTCATCATGAATAGACTTACTAACGAGCAACGCTTGCAAATCATTGAATTTTATTATCAAAATGCGTGCTCTGTTAAGAAAGTTCAGAAAGAAAGAAATTGTGTTCAGCGACGAAGCTCATTTTTGGCTCAATGGGTACGTAAATAGGCAGAATTGTCGATTTTGGAGTGAATATCAGCCAGAAGCATTGCAAGAGCTACCAATGCATCCAGAAAAAGTCACAGTTTGGTGCGGTTTATGGGCTGGTGGCATCATTGGACCGTACTTCTTCAAAGATGATGCGAATCGTAACGTAACTGTGAATGGTGAGCGCTACCGTGAGATGATATCCAACTTTTTTTTGCCCAAAATGGAACAACTGAACTTGGTTGACATGTGGTTTCAACAAGATGGCGCTACATGCCACACAGCTCGCGATTCTATGGCCATTTTGAGGGAAAACTTCGGAGAACAATTCATCTCAAGAAATGGACCGGTAAGTTGGCCACCAAGATCATGCGATTTGACGCCTTTAGACTATTTTTTGTGGGGCTACGTCAAGTCTAAAGTCTACAGAAATAAGCCAGCAACTATTCCAGCTTTGGAAGACAACATTTCCGAAGAAATTCGGGCTATTCCGGCCGAAATGCTCGAAAAAGTTGCCCAAAATTGGACTTTCCGAATGGACCACCTAAGACGCAGCCGCGGTCAACATTTAAATGAAATTATCTTCAAAAAGTAAATGTCATGGACCAATCTAACGTTTCAAATAAAGAACCGATGAGATTTTGCAAATTTTATGCGTTTTTTTTAAAAAAAAGTTATCAAGCTCTTAAAAAATCACCCTTTATATAATTTTTTTTATATTTCCAATCCATATCAAATATATCAACTAACTTTAATGATTTAAAACTAAATATATATTGTGTCACTTATTTAAATTGTCTTACTTAATCAATTTGACCAATATTGGCTTTTGAGAGATAAATAAATGAAATGAAAAAAGTTCACAGTATTTTGATGAGATTCGAAAATACAGTGAACTCTCGGTAATGTGAACTTCCACTATAGTGAACTATCCACTAAAGTGAACACTTTAGTGGATAGCCCACACAAGTGGGCTCTTTAAATAGTGAACAAAGTTTAATGGCTCTAAATAGCGAACACAATTTTCTGGGAACAACATCAGCCAAATGGCCACCATGACAACGCTTACAGGACCATATCCTTTTCATGAAAGCTTCCATAACCAAATCGCAAAGTGGCTGCCCTATGTCCTCGATAGCCTCACGAATTCTATCTTTGAGGTCTTGAATCTACGCTGGACTGTTGGCGTAGACCTTATCTTTCACGTGGCCCCAAAGGAAGAAGTCGCAAGGTGTTAAATCACAAGATCTCGGTGGCCAATTGTGATTACCTCTTCGAGAGATAACACGGTCCGGAAACTTATCCCGTAAAAGAGCAATGATTTCGATGCTTATGTGGCACGTACCGCCGTCTTATTGAAAGTAAACGTAGTCCAGATCAATACCATCCAACTCCGACCATAAAAAATTATTAATCATCTCTCGATGATTAACTGTTGATCCAACCTCATTTTCGAAAAAGTAAGGTCCAATGACATCGCCGGACCATAAACCGCACCAAACAGTCACACGATGAGGATCCTTTAAAGTCGTTTATTTGGATGTGCTATGCTGATAACTCTAGCTAAAAACGCTCCAAATATGGAAGGCAAAGAGTTAATATTTTATTTTGTGGAAATGTAATATATATAAATAAAATCAAACTACTGGTTATAGGAAAATCTAAAAATCCTCGCCCCGCACACTACAAAAACCCAAAGACTGCTTGGATGACTTCTTAAATTTTTAAAGATTGTTTTCACTGCTCCATATTAACCGCGGATCTAATAGCTGTTCGAGATTCGGATAAATTGCATGCTCTTCTAATAATACATAGATTCTTTGTAGCCTTTGCTCTTTGACAAAACAACCCAAAATGATGATATATATTTCTGATATCGAAAATGTGAAATAATTCGATAAAGTAAACAACCACGTTTTTTATTAGATCTTATTGCCGTGAGTTTACGGTAATGGTAGGATAGTAAATTTACTTAATATCATTCCTTGCATTGAATAAGAAATCTTACAATTTAGTAAATACAAACTTTTTTGAAAGAAAATATCTAGGTCTTTAAGTAAGAAAAATTTAAGTAAGAAAAAAACATTTAGGAAAATTTAAATAAACTGTGTTTTTTTCTTAAAATTAAGTTAATGTGTTCATGCAATTTATGCCAAGTTCTTCATACATTTAAGTATAAATGAACTTATAAAAAATCATTTCAATGTGTTTAGAAAAGTCTGAAATTGTAATCTAAGAATTTAATTGAACTCTCGTTCGTTTGCCGAAACTTTTTTCTTAAATACTTCAAGTGTTCTAAACAACTACTGCGATGGCGCCTATCTGACCTTCGCATCAATAATGGGGTAATAGCTCAACTCTTTATGGCAGAGGTATCACATAAGTTTTTCATACTATTAGGGAGGCAGTTTCAGTTCAATTGAACTTATTTTAAGTTCACTTTTTCCTCATATCAAGTAAAATTTTCTTCAGTTAAAAAACATGTACTTGTTTTGAGGGAAAAAATCAGAAAATTTTCCACAATATACTCAATATTACTTGTTTTGAGGAAAATGGAACGATGTATGTCGGACTATTGAGGAAAAGTTTGAACTTTTTGGGAGGAAATGTTGCTTTAGCTCTAGTAGTAGTATTCTTTATTTATCATAATTTTACATTTTGTTTGTTATAGATAATTATTATGTAATATATGTAATTAAATGCAAAAAATGCATTTGTATCAATCAAGTCACTTCTGGCCTTAAAAATCCACATTATAGCCTCTTGTTTTAAATTCTCAATTAAATATGTTTGGCCAACAGTAGGGTCTAAATTAGAATAAAAACGGCTTGTCTGACTGGCTTTGTGCATTGCTTGGTTTTTATTCCTAACATTTAAAGTTTGAATCAAATGATACTTGTTGAATATCCAATGCTGTTTTGTTTGATTTTCCAGAAAGGGCTCGATATTATTTTCCGACATCAGCATATTTATACTGTTGGCCCAAAATCTTTGATGATGTAGTATCTTTTTAGCTACTCTATGGGGCAATCTTTCTTCGTTATAATCAAAGAGAATTCGAATTATAAAGGGTGATTTTTTAAGAGCTTGATAACTTTAAAAAAAAAAAAAAACGCATAAAATTTTCATTTAAATGTTGACCGCGGCTGCGTCTTAGGTGGTCCATTCGGAAAGTCCAATTTTGGGCAACTTTTTCGAGCATTTCGGCCGGAATAGCCCGAATTTCTTCGGAAATGTTGTCTTCCAAAGCTGGAATAGTTGCTGGCTTATTTCTGTAGACTTTAGACTTGACGTAGCCCCACAAAAAATAGTCTAAAGGCGTCAAATCGCATGATCTTGGTGGCCAACTTACCGGTCCATTTCTTGAGATGAATTGTTCTCCGAAGTTTTCCCTCAAAATGGCCATAGAATCGCGAGCTGTGTGGCATGTAGCGCTATCTTGTTGAAACCACATGTCAACCAAGTTCAGTTCTTCCATTTTTGGCAACAAAAAGTTTGTTAGCATCGAACGATAGCGATCGCCATTCAGCGTAACAACAGCATCGTCCAACAGCATCTTTGAAAAAATACGGTCCAATGATTCCACCAGCGTACAAACCACACCAAACAGTGCATTTTTCGGGATGCATGGGCAGTTCTTGAACGGCTTCTGGTTGCTCTTCACTCCAAATGCGGCAATTTTGTTTATTTACGTAGCCATTCAACCAGAAATGAGCCTCATCGCTGAACAAAATTTGTCGATAAAAAAGCGGATTTTCTGCCAACTTTTCTAGGGCCCATTCACTGAAAATTCGACGTTGTGGCAGATCGTTTGGCTTCAGTTCTTGCACGAGCTGTATTTTATACGGTTTTACACCAAGATCTTTGCGTAAAATCTTCCATGTGGTCGAATAACACAAACCCAATTGCTGCGAACGGCGACGAATCGACATTTCACGGTCTTCAGCAACACTCTCAGAAACAGACGCAATATTCTCTTCTGTACGCACTGTACGCATTCGTGTGGTTGGTTTAATGTCCAATAAAGTAAACTGAGTGCGAAACTTGGTCACAATCGCATTAATTGTTTGCTCACTTGGTCGATTATGTAGAGCATAAATCGGACGTAAAGCGCGAAACACATTTCGAACCGAACACTGATTTTGGTAATAAAATTCAATGATTTGCAAGCGTTGCTCGTTAGTAAGTCTATTCATGATGAAATGTCAAAGCATACTGAGCATCTTTCTCTTTGACACCATGTCTGAAATCCCACGTGATCTGTCAAATACTAATGCATGAAAATCCTAACCTCAAAAAAATCACTCTTTATATGTTAAGTGGGATTCCAATGTGTAAATATGTCCATTTTGAATTCCAGTTTCTAGCATGAGGGCGTATGTGGGTGTAAAACTCGGTAATCTTAGAATCTTTTTAAGAAAATATATTGCCAGATTGTCTACTTCTTCGAAATATGAACAACCCCATATTTGGGATCCATAAGTTTGGATTGCTCTACATACAGCTTGGAATAGTTTCCATTTTGCCTTAATCGAAATGTTTGGTTTACTCAAGAAGCGTTTCCATGTTGAATTTATACTGTTTGTTGCAGCATTATTTCTCGACTCTATATGTTTTTTGAATGCAAGTTTTGGTGTTAAAATCAAACCGAGGTAGCAGTATTCAGATACAATAGTAATTACTTCCCCATTATAATACCAATTTTCATCTCGAGATACTTTTCCGCCTTTTCTGAAAATCATTATTTTTGTTTTATCTAGGTTGACCGCCATGTTCCAAAGTTTGCAATATTCTTCCAATTTTTTAATCATGCGTTGCGTAAAACATATATTTCGTCGGCCAGTATTACGATGTCATCAGCGTAGAGCAAGAGACTTATGTATGTTAAATTCTTCTACGTAAGTTCCTCCACCAATAAATTCATGCAGATCATTTAAATAATGTGCGAACAGTAACGGTGAAAGTAGGCATACCTGTTTTACGCCATTAGTCGTGGTGAAATCATCTGGCAGTTAATTTCCCGTCCACATTTTGTTGTTTCATAAACCTTTTCAATAAATCTTACTACTTTAGTTGACACTCCAATTGTATGTAATTTATACATCAATTCATTTCGTGAGATGTTATCAAAGGCTGCTTTAAAGTCAACGAAGAATGTATATGTTTTTCTATTTCTATGCCAGTTTAAATGTGTAATCGATGTGAAGTTGAATATATTATCCGATGTACTATAGTTCTTCCTAAAACCAGCCTGGTATTCATTTAGTTTATTGCATTTTTCAGTCTATTCTGAAAGTCTTTCTGAGATTATACCTATCATTATTTTTGGCAAGCAGTTCATAAACGATATGCCTCGGTAATTATTTGGCTGTGTATTTTCACCTTTCTTGAAAATTGGATAAATAATAGTTTTTTTCGAAGGAATTATCAACTTCAACTTTGTCAAACATGTTGTTGCAATGGTTCACTATTTCTTGAAGGAGAGTGTCCGGCACAAATTTGTAGAATTCGTATGGTATACGATCCTCCCCTGGTGCCTTATTTAATTTTGCTTTCTTCAGAACATTCTTGACGTCGTCCAGAGTTATTGCCTTGTCTAAATCATAGTCGCAGCAATACATACATATGAGCATAATGTTTGTCTGGTGATAAATGTGGTTGGTTCAGGATTTGCTCAAAGTAGCTTTTCAGGGCTTCAGTCGACACCTGAATGTTCGATATCTCTTCGTTTCGAATTTCCTTAACAACTTTCCATCAATCTTTACAGTCTCTGATATTATCTATTTTCTCTTCCATGCGAAGTTGATATTGATGTTTGGCGTTTCTTTTTATTTCTTTGTATCGTCGATTATAGTATAAATATTTATCTTTATTTTCATCAGAACTATTATTTCTGAACCTTTTTAGCCACTTAAACGATGCTTTTCTAGCATTGAAACAATGTATATTGTATGTAACTATTTTTCTGATTTAGGAAATTTAAACGATCTTGTAAAGGAGGATTGATGAGCAGTCTTAATCACATTTGCCATGTCTTCAAAATCACGTTGGGTTTCTTGTCTGCTGGTTTCATGTAGGTTTCGCACCTGATTATGGCATTCTAACACTTTGATATGGTTCCATTGTAATTTCGGCATTAGTGTGCTTTTCTTGTAAGACTCTTTTCTGGACTTAAATATCAAAGATAGGACGACTGGCATATGATCTGACCAGAATTTGTTGTCGACTTTAAAAGAGCTTACGACTGGTAATAGTTCCTGCGACATTGCACATATATCGTTGACTGATGTCCCAATTGTACTCACAAACGTATAATCACCGCAATCATCGCCTTTCGTCATTCCATTTAATACTACCAACCCATAATCGTAACAGAAGTTAATAAAATATCTACCTCTTGAGTTTATTTCGCTATCCTTGGATCTTCTTTCAGCATACCTGCAGAGAATGTTGATTTGAAAATTTCGTCTATATCCGTTTGCATCCAGCCAATTATTATATTTAAATCTCCGATTACTATAGGATTTGCTACATCAATTTCTCTAAGGAATAAGTATAGCTTCGTAAACTCTTCGTTGCAAGTAGCAGCACGCATGTATAAGGGGAGATGATATTAACATTGATTTCCTGTGTGGTGACTTTTATGTAGTTTATTTCAGAATTATTTTCGTATGTACATTCAACGCCCATTTTTCGCAGAGACTTCTTTATTCCTATTAAACATCCACCAATTTCCCTTCCAAATCTAGCATTTCTTGTAGCGGGTTGCCAGTACATCTCAAAATCGCCAAAGTATTTGTAAAACTGTTCCGTTTTATCAGAACAGATGTGTGTTTCAAGCAGCGCAATAATGTCAAAGTTATTAATGTTTTTAAAGAAATCTGCGTATAAAATTTTATTTTGTAGACCGTGTATATTGTACGATAACACCTTTAAATAATATTCTTCTCTTAAGGTTTTGCTTTCACATATATTGCCTATTTTTAGTTTTTTTGATTTAATTTATTTAGTAAGAAATTATAATTTATATTTATTTTAATCATTTGTTCTCCAAACAATTCTTTTAAAGCAGCTTCGGCCATATTTTTTCAACACATCAATTCACGGTTTCTCGACCAGAACATCCACCTTGTTCCAATTTTAATTGAGTCATTTTTGACGAACACTTTGTGAGTTTTAATGGGCAGCCAGTATTTCTGTTTTTAATTGCATTTGCTTTAGCTCTATACGAAGTTCAATTTTCCTAAATTTGAAAAATATACTTCATATACTATATGAATAAAAAACGGAATAATATATAACATACTTAGTTCTACCAATAGGACCATAACTTCTACATATTCAAATAGCCCATATATGTTGCATATTTCATTCTGTTAAAAATAATATTTTAATATCCCGTTCCGTTTGTAACACCTTGAAATATCGATCTGACACCCTATAAAGTGTTTATATTATTGATCGTCATAAAATTATAAGACGATCTAGCCATGTCCGTCCGTCTGTTGAAAGCACGCTAGCATCTAAACGAAAGGAGCTAGGACGTCTACACTTTCCATAAATGCGTCTTATAGTCGTAGATCGGTTGGGATTGAAACTGGGCGAAATCGGCCCAAAGGGAAACATTTTTCACTCACAAGGACTAAAAATACCCATAATAGCCCCTAATATTTTAAAGTATTTAAGCAAATTTTTCAATATCTCTGCTTGTACTTACTCGATATGCGCATTCCCCCTATAACAAAAACCAGCACCATAAAGTGATATTTATTCGTAGGGGGTGAAATGGGACAAAAAGGGATGCAAATGGTACCTATTGAACGACAACAGCTATAAACACGAAATAATAATATAAAAGTATTTTTTTTTCCAAATTCGTACTTTTAAGGGGTAAAATGGGACCCTCTATTCCCATACAAATGGTACCAAACCAAATGGCTGCACCTAGAATAATGAAATCCGGTTCATACATTCCTCTGATTGCGTAGACACGTAAAATATACGGATTTTTCCAAATTCGTACTTTTTGTGGTTAAAAAGGAAAAAGGGGATAAAAATAGTACCAACCAAATGACCGCAGCGAGTCATGCAATTCGGAGTATAGATTCCTCTGACTGCGCAGACACGAAAAATAAAAGGTTTTTTTTTTTAATTCGTACTTTCAAGAGAAACAGAGGGATACAAATAGTACCAACTAAACGACTACAGCTAGAATGATGAAATTCGGTATGTACATCCCTATAATTGCGTGGACACGTAAAATAAGGAGATTTTGGAAAGTCGTACTCTTCTAGGGGCGAAATGGAAAAAGGGGATAAAAATAGTGCAAACTAAATGGCTACAGCTAGAATGATGAAATGCGGTGTGTACATCCCTTTAATGGCGAAAACACGTTAAATCTTTTAGAGACTTTAGAAAGTCCAACCAAATGGCCGCAGCTAGAATAATGGAATTCTGTGTAAAGGGTGATTTTTTAAGAGCTTGATAACTTTCTTTTAAAAAAAACGCATAAAATTTGCAAAATCTCATCGGTTCTTTATTTGAAACGTTAGATTGGTCCATGACATTTACTTTTTGAAGATAATTTCATTTAAATGTTGACCGCGGCTGCGTCTTAGGTGGTCCATCCGCTTAGTCCAATTTTGGCATTTCCACGTTTTTGAGTAACAGAGACCCAATTGGTGCGAACGGCGACGAATCGAAAATTGGTGGTCATCATTAACACTGGCCGATACAGCTGCGATATTTTCTTCAGTTCGCACTCTACGTAAGCGTGTTGGTGGTTTAATGTCCAACAATGTAAATTTGGTGCGAAATTTAGTCACAATAGCCCGAATAGCCGCTTCAGTGGGTCGATTAAACTGACCATAAAATGGAAGCGCGCAATGAACTTTCTTAACAGAGCACGCATTTTGATAATAAAATTCAATAATTTGCAAGCGTTGTTCGTTTGTAAGACGATTCATGATGAAATGTCAAAGCATACTGAGCATCTTTCTCTTTGACACCATGTCTGAAATCCCACGTGATCTGTCAAATACTAATGCATGAAAATCCTAACCTCAAAAAAATCACTCTTTACATTCTCTGACTACATAGACACAAAAAAAATCTTTTTCATATTCGTACTTTTTACTTTTACGGTAAAAATTTGTTGAATCATGATTTTAGGTTATCGTACACTGTGTTCGTGAGATAATGGATTTTCAAAATATGTACTTTTGGAATTAAAATAGTATGGAATATGTTGACTATTATTATTATGTTGAGTATTATTTCGATGTATATATTATAAACGTATTGGTAGCCTTGCCTTATAAGCGTGGCTTGAAATAATAAAATTTTATATTTATTTATATTTTATATATATTTATATATTTGTTTTGGTTTGGTTTGGCTACATAAAAAAATTTAAATTTTCCTGTAATGTTACTACACCGCTAAGAAAATCGACAGTCTCTGTGGAATGCAATCCATGGAGGAGGGTATATAAAGTTCGGCCCAGCCGAACCTAAGGCCGTTTTTACTTGTTTTCTTATTTTCATGGGATTTTTTATTATAAAAAATCATGTTTTGTTTTCAATTTATTACTACTATTCCTAGAAAATATTTTAATTTAATATATGACAGGCTTATCCTACCAAAGTCAACTCCGAAAAAAATTTATTAAAAGCAGAAAAACTAAGAGCCAGGACAATTCCCAGTTCAGACCAAATCTGAAAATTATCCATGACAAATGTGTGATGAAAATGATTTTATGGAACAGTCTAGCTCACACCCCATTGGCAGTATTGTAGATTGAGGTGTATACGGACGGTTTCATAATCGATTATGGAGTTGCTTACGGTGTCTTCTCTGTAAATGTTGGCCAGACGCTGAAGCATATTCCAAGCAAGAGTCTTCAAAATTAAAAAATCTTAGAGCCTTTTTATCTCCAAATGCAAACAGCAAAACATCTAGTCTTGTAAGTCAATACATTGAGGAGTTGACTGTCCGATGTCACAATTCCTTGAACAACAATTATATGGTTCCTGGACTTGTATGTGAATGAACGAGCAGACGGGCTGGCAAGGGTGTATCTACTTTGAACGGCCTCTTTTCGGAGTCGGTGGTAACAATGACTAACTAGACAAAGCTAATTTCAGTTTGACCTTGACCAAAATTACAATGAAGTACCTCTGAATGAATATTACCCATTAAATTGTGATGTGTTAAACTTATATTCAGTTCCAAACGTCAAAATTTCTGTTATATTGCAAGATAAAGTCTCACAGAGTTTTGAAATATTTCCAACAAATTGCATATATTTGGAATGTTACACTCCTTCAGCAAAATACAATGTCCATAAATTTTACATTAAACCAACAACATATTTACCCCCCCTTTCCAAAGCCTGGTTAAACATCAGTTAAAGCAAGCTATCCTGTAGTTATTGTTGTCAGTAAGTGTTTCATTATTTGGGCTCTTGAAGAAGCTTGAAGAATATATACTGCTTCGACCAACATTTTGTTAAGTGAAACGATCCATTTCTGGCTAAAAAGCTTCGTCAATAAGCAATATTGCAACACTTGGGACGACCTGTAATCCGAAAAGGTTGCAGAACTAGTGTGGTTAATGTGCTGGTGGACTTAACGTTTCATATGTCTTGAAAATTCGAAATTTTGGCTTATAAAACGTTGAGTGGGCCACCCTAAAACTGTTCAGATTTAAAATAAAATAGAAACACTAATGACAGATTTTATTTCATATTTAAATCGATTTTTGTCATACCATCCACCTTTCGCATTTGAATCGTAATCAAATAAAGTTGTCAATTTCTCTGCCGTGCCCACAGTAATCTCATTTCGATATCCTTTGTTAAATATGTTCCCTCTAAATTGTATTGACATATTGGAAATTTTTATTAATAGATTTGTTTAAACTTATACCTCGCCCAACTCCTCTGAAGGACACAACACACAACAACAAAAAGTCCAAAGCCTTTAAACACAGCTATTTTCCGTTTGTCAAAAAGCCAACAAGAAAATGGTCTTAATAACGGACTTACAGCCGGCAATGGGACGAAAGAAATTGAAAAGGGTCTATAATCAGATACAATTGATTACACAGAGAGAGAGAGGGAGAGAGTGGAATTCCTCCTATACAAATATTTACAATGCGGCTTATTTACACCATTGGCTGTGGGGAAAGGACGGCCGCTGGAGCCAACTTAATTTGAGGAAGAAAACGGCAGCAGCAGCAGCCGTCGGAAAGCAAGAAAGCCAGAAAAAGGAAAACAGGAAAAAAACGATAAATTGACCAAGTAGTCAACCATAATCAACCTCAGTGGCCAGAAATCACATTTGACCAACTCAATAAGTTTTAAAGTAAATATTTTATATGTGTGTACGACGAGGAGACGAGCAGTATTGGAGAGTATAATAAAGAAAATCCTGGTTGGTGGCACAAAAAGGATATCCTTTAATCATGAAGGATGTGATGGTAACCCCAAAAAAAAACATGTGAAATATCTACACAAAAGGTGGCAAAATCAAATTGTTGGCCCATGGTTTTTTGCTGTCCCTGATGTAGTAACATATGCTGCTCTGAACACAGACTGAAGGTTACTTCCGGTCAATTTGTTAGCATTGTTCGAAATAAACTGAAGACATTTCTATTTCTCATGTGTGTGTGTGTGCATTTTGCAGGAAGAAGCAAATATAGAAATCATCACGTATGGAAATATAATATTATTTAAGAATATTAAATAAATATAGATTTTTGGGGGATTTAATGGCAAATTGATGGGTATTGTATTTTGCTGAAGGAATTTGACATTTTCACATTCAAAACTTTGGCAAACTGATAGTAATGACGTTTAGATCCATGGATACAGTTTCAAATTTTCAGTTATTTCCAATGGTCATATTCTTTACAAGAAATTGAATAAAAGCGACTTCTTCCAGTAGGGATTTTATGACTGATCAAACCGAATTTCTGTTCAAGGAACAACTTAGCCTACAATTTATTCAGCTGTATCGCGAAGAATATCCATTGTTCATGAGCACAATTTTGAGCAGTCACAAATGCAATTTCTGAAAGGCTTCCTAAATAATCCTGATTGGACTGAAGAACAACCCAAAGATGTTCGAGCTATGATAATAGATTTAGGCAATGCTGATGGGAGGATGGTACGGCCGGAACGTACGTAGTTTTGGTTGACTGAAACTGAAACCGATTTGTTAGTCGATCACGCATGGAGGCATGGCCTATTGTAAACGAGTCTGACATAGGGCCGGCCAGCACTGCTATCGCAATTGATACGTACCACAGTGGGGAAATCGATTCCGTTTGTCCTAGGTCCATGAAATGAAGATATGGCGGCAAATTTTCTTAAAAATCGAATTTTTCGGATTGATTTCCCCCCTTTAGGGAATTGTGGAATTTTACAGGAGTATTAAAAAAACAATTCATGAATACAACTTTTAAAAATTATTTCACACAACTCCTAAAAAGCGGAGATCCCAAAAAAATGTTGTTTTTAATTAGAACATGTAAAAAGGCGTTAAGTTCGGCCCGGCCGAATCGTATATACCGTGGATGGTATATAAGATGGTGGTGGATGGTCACGGAGTGCAATGGAAATTAAGAGCCGTATTAGCGTATTAAATTGCGATATTTGTTTACTGTTTTAAGGCGCACTGTTTTAAATAAATTGTGATGCTTCACTATTATAATATTACCAGTCCTCTAATATATGTGTCACGATTTTTTTTTTTGAGGGGTTTTCCGAAGTGACAGCTAAAAATTAATATTTCTTGGGAAAATCTTGTAAAATGTGTTATGTCATGCGTTATTTGGTAGAAACAATTTCCCTCAGGGCCCGTTTTCCCATTTGTAATTTCTTGATGCCAGCTACAGGCTAAGTGTATGTGCCATTTTGATAAGAAAAATTCTAAGTTCCATCCATTATGTTTCGCGTCCATATTGAAATGTACACACCTAATTTCATTATTTCCGTTTGCTTGATATCAATTTTTGTCCTTTTTCATTTTGACCCTAAAAGTGCGAATTTGGAAAAATTCTATTATTCCGCGTCTACGCAGTCACACGAATTTCATGATTCTATCTACAGCCGCTTGATTGGTGCCAAATTTAATCCCACACTCAGAAAAAAGTATGCCACAGATGAAGTAAATATGTGCAAAAACTGAGGAAAATTGAACTTCGTATGGCGCTAAGGCAAACATTTCTCACATCAAGTACAAACTTGAAAATAAGACATGCTTTGAACTTGATTCCAGTTCAACTTTTCCTCAAAGCAAGTAAAATTTACTCAATCTGAGGAAAATTTTTAAGAAATTTTACTCAAATCAAGTAAATTTATACTCAAACTAAGGAAAGTATTCCGATTTTTTTCCTCAATCCAAGTAAATTGTTACTAAAACTAAGTAAATTTGTAGTCATGCCAAGTAAATTTATACTCAATCTGAGGAAAATTTTCGGAATTTTTTCTTTAATTCAAGTAAATTTGTACTCAGCCTGACTATGATTTTCCTTAAATCAAGTAAATTTGTATTCAGCCTGACTACGACTATACTTGATAATTGAAATAAATTTTTTCGCTTCAGAGTATGCAACACTTATGAAAAATGACAACATGGTATAGTTCTCAAACGTTTCATCTTACTTATACCATAAAGAGTTGAGATATTTCACCATGACTGCTGCGCAGGCGCGTTCGCAGTGATTGTTTAGAGTAATATTTGATACTTATGAAGAAAGTCTCGGCTAACGAACGAGAATTGACTTCTTAGACTACTATTCATGTATTTTTCAAGTATTATTCAAGTATTTTTTATAAGTTCATTTATACTTGAATGTATGAGGAACATGGCATAAATTTAATTACATTTATTTACTTTATTTGAAGTAATAAACACATTTTTAAGTAAAAAAATCCTAACTGGAATTTTTCCATACAAAAAAATCTGCATTATATTCTTTCTTAAACGCTAGTAAATTCTCTTCCGCACAAGTATGAATATACTTAATTGTAAGAAGTTTTTACTAGATCAAAAAAATGTTTTTAAGTAAATTTACTACACTATTTTGAGTATATGTACTATTTTTTCTGGCTTTGAAATAAGGAAAGTGTACTCATATCTATTTAATTTTCCTTCTCGTAAGGAAATGTTACATAATCTGGAGTGAAATTGTTAAACTAAATTGGAGTATGGATTTTACTCAGATTTAAGAATGCTATTTTTCTGAGTGCATTATCCCCATAATCCGTGCTCAAATAGTGAAATTTGCTCTGACTGCGTAGGCGGGAAAAATAAAGAGATTTTTCGAAATTATTCGTACTTATATCGAAAAATCTCTTTATTTTTCCCGCCTACGCAGTCAGAGCATATTTCACTATTTGAGCTGTTGTCGTTTGGTTGGTATCATGTTTATCCACATTTTCCGCCTAAAAATAAATATTGAAAAATTCTTTCATGTTTCAGTCAGATGAATGTATACACCGAATTTCATGATTTAAACCTCAGCGGTTTGGTTGATACCATTTTTATCACTCTTTTTCAATTATATCCCTTTAAAGTACGAATTTCGAATAACCATTCTATTTTATGTGTCTACGCAATTAGAGGGATGTACAGAACGTTGTCGTATTATTGGTACCATTTTTATCCCTTTTTCCCCAAAAGTACGAATTTCGTATAACCCTTCTATTTTATGTGTCTACGCAGTTAGAGGGATGTACAGAACGAATTTCACGATTCTAACTGCTGTCGTATTATTGGTACCATAAGTTATCCCTTTTTCCCCAAAAGTGCGAATTTCGAAAATCCCTCTATTTTACGTAGACACGTGGAATTAGTGGAATGTACACACCGAATTTCGCCGTACCCACCTAATTTCATGTCGGGCTACAAGGAAAAATAGAAGAAAACACGAGCCATTTTTATTCACTGCCTGGCACACAAATTAAATTTGGTAATTGTCCACTCAAGGAATATATTGCGTAAAAAAATATTTTCAAGACATTGTAATAAGCCAAACAACTTCACTATTTTAAGAGATAATGTTGATAAAATTATTCATCCAAATGTTTATTTAAGCAAAGTTGCATAAGTCTTCCAATGAAATAAGTTTTTCGGTGATGCGTCGATTTAAAACTTGGCTAAGATCCACAATGAACTAAGATCGATTTTTAAATTTGTTTAACTAAAATAAAGAACATGAATTAGTTTGTAACTGCTGATGTTAATCTTACGATAGACCTCGGATTTGTTGCATATATTAGGCATAATTTTTGTATTTGTTTTTCTTATTTCTACATGCTCTCAAATATTTTATATTTGAATGAACAAAACTTCTAAATGCTAATTGAAATCAAATTCAAATCAATTCGGATACAAAATTAAAAATATAAAAAAATCCGAGGTCTAATGAATATCTCCGTTAGAGTTAAGCAAAAATTACTAATGTCAATTTCCACACGACATCATATCTATAACTCTTCCACAGTACACTGAAAGAATTATATTCATACTATTTATGATTTTGTCTTAACGCCAGTAAAAATGTCCATTTAAAAAGTCATCGATTTTATAAAGAAAACTCATTATTTTTCCGTAAATAATAATAATTTATACTGAAATTTCCAATATGAACAGAAGAGAAAAAAAATGGTCTGACTTGTTGACCAACCAATCAACATACACCATTAGGTGTAGGAAGGTCTTTGCAATGATTATGTATTTTATCTAAATCAGGGTAGATACTTATGTCAGAGTTAACAGAGGACAAATGAGAATTACTAGCATTCATCCGAATAAAGTCAACGCACTAAAAATGCTGTTGTAAGTTATGGAACATTTCATAACAACTATGAAATCCTTCATTATATTTATGAAGACATTTCATAACACAAATGAAAAGTAGTTCCCCCTTTCCCGGGAAATGAAAAAGTCGGAGGATAGAAAAATTCTATGTTCAATGTGTAAACGTCAGTGACTTATACTCCCAAGATGATAGTACATTAGGATGGGTCGCGGGCCAAACAAATGGAAAAACAATTTCCAGTCACCCCACAAAAATAAAGTTTGGATTCTTTAACGATGATTTGCAAACTATTTCGTTCCTAGATCAAGCCGTCTGTGAGCTAAACGCTCCTGAAAACACCCCCAAAAAATATGTTTTTCCCGTATAATTTTTTTTTTGTTGCAGTTTTGTCTTCTTCTTTTTTTCTGAATTAATAGACCCTTGGAAGCACTTTAATATTAATTTTGATTCTTGTCTTAGAGTAAGTTGTTGGTCGAATTATTGGACGTTAATAGTAATTTTTTGTGTTTTTTCATAGTGGCAACTGAAAAATTTCCCGTATTTGGTGTTAGTATTTAAGTAAAAAATAAATAGCCGCAGTCAATACCTTTCGAATGATGCATAAATTATGAAAATCAGAAGGAAATTGACACCGCAGCGCTCATTTTTGTGAAAAGAGTCTGAAAATGTTGGCTCTGAAAATCCATCTCCTGTGTTAAATTATTTTACAAACATGAAGTCAGTGACGTCACTTTTCGTCCGATATTCATCACTTGGGCATCATTCGAAAGCTATTGATTCCTTTTATTTATTTTTCATATCAATTTCTGTACAATGTTCCCAAGAAATATGAGTTTTTAGCTGTCATAATATGAGTTTTAGCTGTCTAAAAATACGACCAATGAGTTATTATAAGACAAGAATAAAAATTTATATTTAAAGTGCTTCTAAGTGTCTACAAAAAGAAATAAAATTGGATAAAATGCAACACAAAAAAATCAAGGGAAAATATGATTTTAGAGGTGTTTTCAGGAGCGTTTAGCTCACAGACAGCTTGATCTAGGAACGAAATATTTTTAAACAACCCAATCTTCATTTATGGGGGGTGACCGTATCAATTTATTTTCGTGACCCATCCTATAGTACATTAGTATCGTATTAAAGGTATTGGAAAAATATTATTCAAAAACTACTATGGAACTATGGCTATATAAGATACGGCTCGGTCGAAAAATGTTATTACATCGGAACACCAGTAACAATTGTGTTTATAAAGAATAACGCGTTATTTAAGAAATATCCTGATGAAACAAGTGAACCTACCCAGCGAAAGATTAGCTCATATTGCACAAGTGAGTGAAGATATAAAAAGAAAAAATAGCTACATCTTAAATGTTATCAAGGCATCAAAAAAGATTATAGAGCATCCGATTACCAACACTGATGTCCGGGAGATATGCACCAGCCAAGGCAACAAAATCCATTTTAAACAACATTTAAAAAAGATGGCTCAGAAAGAAGTGTAATCTCGAAATGTACAAACACCAGCGAAGAGAGATACTTTTTCTGACAACATCCGACATCCTGTTACTAATACTTTTCACCCCAGGCGATATTGATCTCTGCGCTCAAAACACAACACAACAAAACAGAGGAAAGGAACCGTGGAATTGAGCCTTCAAGATCTTGATATGATTTACATGTGCAATAATTAGTTAGATTAAGCCAAAAAAATAAATGTCAAAGGTTGTCCTTTGCTGGCGCACAATACTCGCTGCAAGGATATCTGGTGTCACGCAGACCGAAGATCCGAATTCGGCGATAACGATTGACGGAAATGCAAACAACATTCACACCGTACGAAGGAGAGAGTGGCGATGGCCGTACAAGGGATGCTGATGCAATATCGCCCAGAGAGAGAGGGAGTGAGCGTGTTCGTACACAACTTATTGGTAGCCGAGAGATTTATGTCGGCGATAACACAAGCACAAATAGGATCCATTTCAGAGTTACGCCATGACACCCTGTCTTTAACAACGACACACACACAATTTATTGTGTAAAAGTAGTGCAAATCAGATAACCCAGTGAAATGTTAGACGTTGTTACAAAAACACAATCATTTCACAATTTGGCCAGGATCTGAAGAGGGCGTTGCTTTTTAAGACATTTAGGATTTGTGACAGGAAGTTAGATAATCATGAAGGAAAATTTAAACTCCGTTTAAAGTTGTCTGCGCCGTTGTCATGAAGCCCCTTAACCTTTTGCCCCCTGCTCCCTATGGCCCTTGCAGGGTTTCCTTGACCCCACAGACCACAGGGTTTATTTCTTTTTGTTTTCTCATTTCATTTCAGACACCAAAAAAATGTATGTCTATAAGTGAAAGTGTATTATTTTACATGCGCTCGTAATCAGTTGTAAAATTACAACAGTTCTATGCAAATATTGCACCACTGACGGCGGACGGACGATTCAGTCCTTAAAAAGGGGGTAAACTTCAAGCCTGTGCTAATCGTCGCCTGTAAAAGTCAAATAAACAATGAAAAGCTTTATTGGTATTGCCATGGCACGAAACGAAACCAAACAAAAAGGATAACAGCAGTTGTGGTGGAGGAGGGGGGAGAAGGTTCTGTTGTATTTTGTTGTTTTCTTGTTGCCATTGTATTGACAAAAATTGTTATTTGTTTAACAATATCATGTAACACCATCAAATAATACCTACAAAATTATTGAAATGGTAATTTTTTGTACAAAATAGCCTTGACGAGGGTTGGGTTGGAAAGTTTACGGCAGGGAGATAGATTAAACACTCAGAAAAAGATATACCTTGTAACTTGTAAAATTCTGCTAGCCTCAAAGATTTGTTCATTGAAATCAAGTTTCTGCTTGTCATCAAATTAGTAAATAATTTTAGATAAATTTAATATTGGGGGATATTGGGTGCATTTTCAGCAACAGTTGGTCTTTCTATTCTATTTTAATTCCAAAAATACAAATTTTGGACATGTAAGGAAAGGCTAAAGTCGGGCGGGCCGACTATATAATACCCTACACCAGTCCCTGCGTATGTACATCGCTTTGATTATTAAACCCACCGACATTTCAAAAGGGAGCCTATATATTTCTCGTAGGCATTCCTAGTTGAAAAATATCATGATCTGCAAAATTTGATGAAGATCCGATGTAAGATGTAGGTTCTAGAGCTGTACTAGATCAGAATGGGACCCCATTTGGGTTATAACAAAGTATGGACATATGGGCATCTCCCAAACAAGTAAGGAAGGGCTAAAGACGGACGGACTTTCTATATCATTACAATTCAATTCGGTAAAATAGTGAAATCGAGAAGGATTTTTGCATCCTGTAAACATGTATGTGTTTGACAAAAAATGCTAAATCGGAAAGGGGGTATATTGAAACCTGGAACGATGTGTCCCGCTTTCACCATTTATGTTTATTGATGAAATATAATATGTAAAGTTTGGCCAAAATCGGGTAAACATTCGGGGCTATATCTAAATCTGAACCGATCTTACCCACTTTCACCATAGGTGTTTTTAGTTAGATTATAAGATGTAGTGCCAATTTTAAAGAAAAACGGGTACAATATGTGGATTTTAGTGCGGAGTCAAATCGGGGGCGACATTTGTATGGGGGCTATATCTAAATCTGAACCGATCATACCCACTTTCAGCATAGGTGTTTCCAGTTCGATTATAAAATGTTGTGCCAATTTTAAAGAAAATCGGGTACAATATGTGGATTTTAGAGCGGAAATAGTCAAATTGGGAGGGACATTTGTATGGGGGCTATATCTAAATCTGAACCGATCATACCCACTTT
This sequence comes from Polietes domitor, assembly GCA_947397865.1. NCBI lineage: Eukaryota > Metazoa > Arthropoda > Insecta > Diptera > Muscidae > Polietes > Polietes domitor. The sequence goes on along the minus strand of OX377620.1, from coordinate 20,458,045 downwards.
CAGCATAGGTGTTTCTAGTTCGATTATAAAATGTAGTGTCAATTTTAAAGAAAATCGGGTACAATATGTGGATTTTAGAGCGGAAATAGTCAAATTGGGAGGGACATTTGTATGGGGGCTATATCTAAATCTGAACCGATCATACCCACTTTCAGCATAGGTGTTTCTAGTTCGATTATAAAATGTAGTGTCAATTTTAAAGAAAATCGGGTACAATATGTGCTTTCTAAAGCGGAAAAAGAGAAATCGGGAGCGACATTTGTATGGGGGCTATATCTAAATCTGAACCGAGCTAACCCGCTTTCGCCACAGGTATTTCTAGTTCGATTATAAAATGTTGTGTCAATTTTAAAGAAAATCGGGTACAATATGTGCTTTCTAAAGCGGAAAAAGTGAAATCGGGAGCGACATTTGTATGGGGGCTATATCTAAATCTGAACCGATTTCCTCCAAATTCAATAATAACTTCTGCCAAGTTTCATAACAATCGGACAACAATTGCGACCTGTAGAGTGCGAACAAGCTTATATGGATAGCAGACGGACGGACAGACAGACATCGTTAAATCGACTCAGCTGGTGATTCTAAGCTGATCGGTGTACTCAAAGGTGGGTCTAGCTCGATTATTTCTTGGTGTTACAAACATTTTGCGCGAAACTAACTTATAATTACACGGGAAAGACATGATTTTTAGAGGTGTTTTAAGGAGCGTTTATCTCACAGATGGCTTGATCCAGTGACGAAATATTTTGCAGATCATAATTGGACAATCCAATCTTCATTTCTGGTGGATGACCGCTGCAATTTATTGTCGTGACCCATCCTAATATACATATATATGAGATACATATATATGGAATAAAATACTTTGTGTTTTCTTTCATTTTTTGTAAGGAAATATTAATATTTCGAATTAAAATATTTTTTTTGTTTAATTTTTTTCAATTTCAACAAGAATGAAAGTGGTCTAAGTCTGTGCGTCCTTTGAAAGTAGTGGTTCCCTTGGTGGTAATAAAGCTGTCGGTCTTTTTATACAAATTGGATATAGTAGTAGGATATTCTAAGAAAAAAAATTGTGCAAAAATATTTTTTAATTTACTCAAACCTAAAACATTGTATATCTCAAAACGGATAAAGTGTGACTTAGACCACTATCATACTAACTGACACATATATCGGTTCTTTATATACAAGCAAAAGTCATTCGGATCCGTTGGATAGATAGCGAGAAAATTACAAAACAAAAATGTCATGCTTACAAATCATCTTAGTCATATCTCCCACAAAAATCTAAATGTTGCAAAATTGTTATCATTTACTTTGGTTTAAGACCAAATGTTGTGCTGAAGTCTTCAGAAGAACCCAAAATTAGCAAAAAGGCAAAGTGAGACCTTTATTGTTGCAGCTAAAAGTTGACTGCGCAGTTTCGATGGGCGCTACCCCATCTCGTCAGAACTTTCGCAACGAATGTATGTCTTTGACTTAAATCAGGGTTCATATTAGTACCAGCGCTCACATATGACAAATGAGAAGCGCTGATAAGCAAAATATTCCAACGAACTAAGTCGACACACTAAAAATCTCAGTTTGCTCGTATCGCTCGCAACAATGCAAAGGTTGTTGTTTTTTTTTTTTTTTTTTTTTTTTCACTGAACCAACACTCAGGGGATGTCCCCTATAAATGCAGTGCATTGCGTTGGTAGAAGGAAGATAAGGTATTGGAAGGAGGAAAGAGGGAGTAGTGTCTGTTGACATCTGTTTTGAATCTCTGAATGTCGTAATTGGAGGGAAAGATATTTGCCGGAAGTCGATTCCACATACGGATAGTACGGGCGAAGAACGAATTTATTCTGTAATGTGTAGTGCGGTCGGTTGTCCAATCGACAACAAATGGGTGAGCGTTCCTGGAAAGTCGCGTATCTCTACCGAACGTTCTCACGGGCGGTATAAGATCACGAATTTCCGAAGAACAAACACCATGAAAGTATCGATAGAACAATGACACACAACCAACATTACGACGGTGTTCAAGGGAGACAATAGAATTGGATATCCTACCATCACCTATCAACACCATCGCCCTCCTCTGGACACGGTCAAGTAGCTCCAGTGATGAAGCTGGAGCTCCCGACCATATATGGGAGTTGTATTCCATCTTTGGTCTGATGTAGGTAGTGTAGATATTGAGAAGATCAGAGGGTGTGAAATATTTTTTACATCTTTTTAGAAAGCCTAAACATTTGAAGGCATCTTTCGACACATCAAATACATGCTTTGTCCATCGAACATCACGTTGTATTTTCATGCCGAGAACATCGAGAGCATCTGATTGCTCAATATCTACACCGTTCATTAAAATCGACGACACCGTTGGATCAGTGAATCGTTTGTGAGACAACAAGGAGCACTGGGTCTTACGTGCATTAAAATCTACTCTATTCTCACGACCCCATTCAGAAATGGCCATCAAATCCTGGCTAAGTGACTCATCCATCAATCGCCTTTTATCCTCAATTTCTTGACGACTTGGTCTATGATCGAATGAGTATGAATGACAGAGGTTGCTGTCATCCGCGAATGAGTATATTGGATTCACAGTCCGATCCAAGAGGTCGTCGATGAAAATAAGAAAAAGGGAGGGGGAAAGGACAGAGCCCTGTGGTACTCCTGCGGTTAACCTATGCTCGTCGGATGAGAACCCATCTACAACAACACGTATAGTGCGATCTCTGAGAAAGCTCGATATAAATCGAGAGAAGTCACTACCAACACCAAAAGCGATAAGCTTTGATTTGATGTGTTGTCATTTATTTTGGTTTAAGACCAAAGGTTGTGCTGAAGTCTTCAGCAGAACCCAAAATTAGCAAGAACCCAAATTTTGCAAAATTAATAAATTTGTATTTTTTACCGTGCTCCACCGAAATACACACATTTTTGGCGAAAAAGATCGATCTTCCAAAAAACATGGACGAGTTTTATTAGCCCTAATAATTTGTTTGTAGAATATGACGTGTAAATGTGCTATTTAAGCTTGAAGAACTTTGTTTACAACGATGGTGTCTTTGGAAACCCCACTGAAATATTCCGGCAATTTTCTGTATAACATTTTAAACCTTGAATGTCCTTTTTCACAGGTCTTTTTTATTTGCTCTATAAAAAATCAAGCAATAAATATAGTTCTGACAATAAGTATTAGGGCGGGTTGATTTTTTTAAATCATATAACAAAAACGTAATCTACATTAAATTCTAAGAAAATTCTCCGAAGAAACCATGGGTCTAAAATATAATCATAATCCGCGACTCTCGACTTGAAAATGTTTATACCCGCCTTTGCCACAAAAAAAAAACTTTGAAAACTTTGATCCACTGTAAAAAGTAACTCAGACCAGCTGGACTATAAGTTTATTCTGTTCTCTTTCAATCAAAAAGTCTATATTTGTTGGACAGTGTTATTAGTACTTCATAATAAAGGGTGATTTTTTAGCTATTATCTTTTTGGCAGCACTGGTTTAAACAGCTGACGCACGTTCGTGTTTTGTTTCAATGTCAAACATCTTCAGTTTGATCTATAATTTCACCATGAATCGTCGTACAAACGAACAACGCTTGCAAATTATTGAATTTTATTATCCAAATGCGTGCTCTGTTAAGAAAGTTCATCGCGCGCTTCTTCCATTTTATGGTCAGTTTAATCGACCCACTGAAACGGCTATTCGGGCTATTGTGACTAAATTTCGCACCAAATTTACATTGCTGGACATTAAATTATCGATTCGTCGCCGTTCGCAGCAATTGGGCCTCTGTTACTCAAAAACGTGGAAATGCAAAAATTGGACTAAGCGGATGGACCATTTGAGGCGCAGTCAATGTCAACATTTGCATGAAATAATCTTCAAACATTAAATTATAAGGACCGTACTATCGATTCAAATAAAGATTTGATGAATTTTTCTGAATTTTATGTGTTTTTTTATTTATTTATTATGAATTACAATACAAACTAAATGTATATTCTAATTTTGGGTCCAGGGATTGAGCCGGGGTGACTAAGACCATTGTAGCTATTTATTGCAGCGACAGACCAGAGCCTCTGGTGGGAATCGAACCCACAACCCCCACGCTGATAGCCGGGCACGCTACCAACTCGACTACCGGGGCGTTCATTGTTTTTTTAACTTTCCTATAGCTTTTAAAAAATCATCCTTTATAAATAACATTACATAGACATAGTATTAATTGATTTAATGCTAATTTAATGTTATATTTATTTGTTTTATAAATTAGTTCATAATAATTCGTTGCTTCATTAATTCATTTTCTTTTTGAAATTTCGTGATATGTGCTTTCGAGTGGTATTTTAAAGAATATCCTGATCTTGATCAACTGTTCTATAAATTCTCAAAAAGGAAAAAACTTTTGCTTTCTTCCACGTATGAATTGTTAAACAAAAAGAAGAGGAACAACAACAGCTCAAAAGTGTAAACAAAATGTCAGCAAATGTCAGTTAAAAGTCTACGATGGTCTGTGCGGCATAGCCGCACAAAAAAAGGTTTCAACTCTAAAGGCTAATTGTTAGCCCCAGTTGTGACTTGACTAACCCTCGTCCCTCCCCACGCCACCACCCGAGCGGCTCTCTGGCGACACCGAGAAGGTTTGTAATTACATACAATTAACAAGGGGTCATTATTTATACAGTTCGTCTGTCGTTCCGTTTTTTTTCGGTTGTTGTCCAACATTCTGCAAAAGCGACAACAACAACGAAAATGAATGCTAATGAAAAAATCAATATTATTTCAACAATAATAAAGTGACAACATGTACGGTACGGCACGGTACGTTAACAACAACAACAAAAGCAAAGAATCCTTGAACAAAGGACATTTAACCCTTATTAATGAGATGTAATACATTGAGTGTATAAGCGTGCATGTATATGTCTGTGTGTGTGTGTGTGTCAATGTCTATATTTGAATTGTATAAGTCAACGGATCTTCGAATACATATGCACGCCAGGACAACGCACACATTTGTTTCAATACAATTATACTTTTATTGAAGCTTTTCACACTTCCCAACACACACACGTGAGAAAAGGATTTCGCTTTTGGACAGCACGGCGTGTACTCTCCATCCACGCTGGTGACGAGGCGAGATGATGAATCTCGCTCGGTGCTAATGAATGCCTGCTGTGCCAATATAAAGTGTTGACAAAACACAAATCAAAACGACAAAGTTTTTTTGCATTTTAACACAGCCACGCCGCGCGCGAACTCATAGAGCGTTGATTGCGCGCGTAGCCCAAGAAGAAGAAGAAAACTATTTAGTGAAATCATTGAACGGCGAAAAGTAACATACGCGTTCAAATTAAATTTTCGAAATTTTAAATTGTCCTACGACGACGAAAAAGGACCTCCTCAGCATGTTGCCAACCTTTGGGCACAGCAGCAAGAGCGGCAGCCAACTGGAAACGGAACTGTATTTCAATTCATTCCATATTCGCTTTTTGTTGGGCCTCAAGAATGTGTTACAGTGTTTTTTTCTGTTCTGTGTTTCAAAAGGGGTTCAGGCTTTGCGTTCTTTTTGTTGTTATTGTTGTATTTCGGTGAGAAGAATTCTTTGCTCTTTGTATGCAAAAAATTATAGCAAAAACAAAAAGGAAACCAAATCAGCCGCGTTGTGGGCTTGTGAACCCGGCCACAATTTTGGGCTACCAACAGCAACCCCGAAATACAATAAAGCACACACAGAGGATACTTGATAACTTGGGCCATGAATTCGATACAATGAATTCGAGGACATTGTCTCATGTGTCCGTGTGAGTTGTCACTGGAAGTGGTGTACAAAAGAGCACAGTGGTTTTTTGGGCGTACAATACATTTTGTAAATCTTTCAGCCACTAATACGACAAAGCAGACAATGTACAACAGAAATTTATTTCGAAGGGATCAAAGCTCATACACCAAAGGTCAAAAGTCCAAGGTCAAAGGTCAAAGGAATCAAAAGTCGGATGTCAAAGTGATTAATGAATTCAAATGTCAACGGCCAAAGTTCGATGTTCGATACCAAAGGTGGAATGAATCAAAGTGATATGTAAAACTATTCTGTCTGAGACCATTCAAAGGGACCAAGGGCATCGAATATCAGACGCCAAAGTTCAAAAGGATCAAAGGTCAAAGTTCGATATTCGAGGTTCGATGTCAAAGGTGAAATGGCTCAAGCGATATGTAAAACTATTCTGTCTGAAAGGGATCAAAAGTCAGAGGTCAAAGGGATTAAAGGAATCAAAGGTCGAATTTCAACGGTTAAAGGTCAAAGTTCGATGTCAAAGATAAAATGGATCAAAGAGATATGTAAAACTATTCTGTCTGAGACCATTCAAAGGGATCAAGGGCATCGAATGTCAGACGCCAAAGTTCAAAAGGATCAAAGTTCGATGTTCGAGGTTCGATGTCAAAGGTGAAATGGATCAAGCGATATGTAAAACTATTCTGTCTGAGACCATTCAAAGGGATCAAAAGTCAGAGGTCAAAGGGATTAAAGGAATCAAAGGTCGAATTTCAACGGTTAAAGGTCAAAGTTCGATGTCAAAGATAAAATGGATCAAGGGATATGCAAAACTATTCTGTCTATTGCATAGTATTACAGATTCAAAGGAATCAAGGGCATCAGATGTCAGACGCCAAAGTTCAAAAGGATCAAAGGTCAAAGTTCGAGGTTCGATGTCAAAGGTGAAATGGATCAAGCGATATGTAAAACTATTCTGTCTGAGACCATCCAAAGGGATCAATAGTCAGAGGTAAAAGGGATTAAAGGAATCAAAGGTCGAATTTCAACGGTCTAAGGTCAAAGTTTGATGTCATGGATAAAATGAATCAAGGAATATGCAAAACTATTCTGTCTATTGCATAGTATTACAGATTTTTTGGTCCAAAATGAACGATTACGATGTCGGCGATACGTTCGGAATTTAACTAGCGGAGACACAACCCACCTATTTTAACAGTTGACTGATAACAGAGCCATGTCATACAACTTAAAATTTTAAATTTGAATTACACATTACTTTGAAATGTAGAATAACATTCATATTTATTATACCCTCCACCTAAGGACGATCTAGCCATGTCCGCCTGTCTGTTGAAAGCACGCTAGCTGCCGAACGAAATGAGATAGGAGGTTAAAATTTCTCGTAAATGTGGCTAATGGTTGTAGATCGGTTGGAATTGAAAGTGGACGAAATTGACCGAGAGGGAAAATTTTTTACTTAACAAGGACTGAATTTTTTTTAAATGTCTGTTTGTACAATTACTTAAAATTTGTTGCGTAAACAAGTAAGGAAAGGCTAAAGTCGGGCGGGGCCGACTATATGATACACTCCACTTTCTATCGGAATACAATTCAATTCAGTGAAAAACAGAAAACGGGAAAATTGTTTGTATGTTTCCTAATCACAGGCTAATGTGACCTAGTCCAATTTGTCAAATCGATAATAATGTTTGTATCGGGGCTATATCCAAACATGGAATGAAGTGACTAACTTTCACAATAAGTTCTAGTTTTAGTTGAAATATAACGTGTTATGCTCAATTTTAAGAAATTCTCTGAAAATACACGGTTACTGGGGGAACGAAAGTTGTATGGGGGCTATATATAAATCTGAACCGATGTGACCCATTTTCACCATGGGTGTTCCATGGGTTTAAATATAAGATGTTTTGCCAATTTTGAAGAAAATCTGTTAAAATATGTGGATTCTAGAGCGAAAAAAATCAAATTGAGAGCGAACTTTGTATGTGAGCTATATATAAATCTGAACCGATCTAACACATTTTTACAACAGGTGTTTCCAGTTGAAATATAAGGTGTTTGGCGAATTTAGTGGGAAATCTGTTAAAATATGTGGATTATAGAGCGGAAAAAATCAAATTGTGAGCGAAATTTGTATGGGAGATATATATAAATCTGAACCAATCTAACACATTTTTACCACAGATGTTTCCAGTTGAAATATAAAGTGTTTTGCGAATTTAGAGGAAAATATGTGGATTCTAGAGCGGAAAAATTCAAATTGGGAGCGAAATTTGTATGGGAGCTATATATAAATCTGAACCGATCTAACACATTTTTACCACAGGTGTTTCTAGTTCAAATATAAGATGTTTTGCCAATTTTGAAGAAAATCTGTTCAAATATGTAGTATCTAGAGTGAAAAGAGTCAAATCGGGAGTGAAATTCGTATGGGGGCTATATCTAAATCTGAACCAATTTTCTTCAAATTAAATAGCGTTCGTCCTTATCCCGTAAAACTTAGTTGTGCAAAGTTTCAGTTGGTTCTGGCTGCAATTGCGACCTGTACTTTGATTACAAGAATAGATGGACAGACAGACAGCCGGGCATTGCTAAATCGACTCTAAGTCGATCGGTATAATTAACAATGGGTCTATCTCGCTTCCTTTTGGGTGTTACAAACAAATGCACAAAGAATAATACTCTCGTGGAGTGTACCGGATATAGGCAATTTAATTTTTCTCAGTTCAGTTCTAAGTGCGGAAGAAGTAAGTTCGTTTGTCGGCGACATGTTTTTTTAAAAAATGAAGAAATTCAGTGAATGTATAAATTGGAACAGATGGGTAAGTATTCCAGCAAATCCCGTTAGACTTTTTGATCATACTATGTTTGTTAAATAATCATATTATGGTCAAATTTACACGTGTGTGCAAAATCCCGTTAGATTTAGTTTCATCACTGCTGCTGATCACACATGTTTGTGTTTTTTTTTTTACCATATTATGGTCTAATTTACATTTGTTTGCAAAAACCTGTTAGACTGAATATCATCATTGTTTTTTACATGTTACTACTGCACAGTGGCTACACTATGCCAACAGTATAAGTTCACAGTGAAGGGCTTCAAGATAATACGAAAAACATTTCAACCTAAGAAATATCTATTTGATTCAATGGAATACATAAAGGACATGGAGGAGGTGCGTGATCTGTAAAAAATTCTATTCACTGTGATCAGCATTTAATAGTTTATTTTTCTAAATCTTTCAGAATCAATGTTTGCCTTATCAGTAGAGAACGGTAAAACTGTAATAACAAGAATATTAGAATAAGTACTCTTTTCTAAAATGTATAAGTAATTGCTATTGAATTAAATTATATTTTTACTTTTTTAAAATAATCATTTCAATGTAGCATAATAATTTAATATTATAAATCTTCGTTGAAAAGATATAGCAATATAGAATAATATGAGTATATGATAATAATAATATGATTTCGCGAAGATCATATTATAATTCACTTGGGATCATAATATGATTGATGGTGGATCATACTATGACTACTTGGTGATCATGATATGATTGCGAGGACCATATTTTGTTTACAAGTTGATCATAGCATGATTGATGGTGGATCATACGTCATACATTACGTGGACCATATATTGTTTACAAATCGATCATATTATGATAATTTAATATTATGAGTTGGGATCATAGTGATAATTGTATGATTATTGCGATCATAAGATGATAACTATAATATGATAGGCTACAATCATAACTCCAATTATGCAATTACAATTCTCCTAATCAAAGTCCAGGTCATAGTTGCTGTCCGATTCCAAGGAAGATTTTTTGGGCCAGTGTGACGCACCAGATTTGCAGATGTTGACATCACCCCCAGCCACAGGATTTAAATTAATTTATGATGAATCATCATTTTAAAGTATTAAATATGCAATATGAATTACAAGTTGAAATAAATAAAATCATCATTGATGGTTCCTTTCCTATTATACTCTATTCCAGAGGGTTCCAGCCTCAGGAATAAAATTATGTTAATAAAAGTTGTGACATTGTAAAAATCCCCCCCCCCCACCGACTTCAAAGTGCGAAAACTTCCATTCGAGTGCTGGACAATATTTCATAAATTTCAAATCATGCTTGTAAGATGGCATGTGTGCTTCATTACTTGGTGCGATTTTTTAAACGCAAATTCGGCAAGTGAGTTGTGCTTCTCGTTCGTTTGTGAGAATCATCTCCTTATAGAGGCCGGGTTTTATGTTGAAAAGTCGCTGCGAAGCCACTTGAAAAGACTTTCGACATGGTCGAAATCATGATGGTGGTAGTCTGCAGCCAAGTAATAAATGTAAATAAATTTGCATTCTATTAAATATAGATGCAAAATGGTCTTGAGCCAGGACAATATCCCAGTTCAATTTCAAATCATTTCAAAATCGAACTCGAAAAATCATTCAAATCACTGTGCGATGCTTTACAACGTTAATAGTTCCAGGAGAAACGCCAAAAACGAATCGAATGAAATATAAAAAAATAAATTAATTCAAATGCAATTATTTTACGCATGTTTGGTTGATTGAATTGAATCGAATGGCATGACACCATCATTCATCAGCGTAGACGCCATGCCGGGCCATACAAACCTCATTGACTCTCGTTTCATTTGTGCCCAGCATTTCGGGTAAACACGGCGGCTGGTGTTTCGCGTCTGACAATTAAGTTCAGTTGCCCTCCACACACACACGCACACACACAAAGAAAAGGTCCTTTCACTGTACGATATTGTAACGAAATGCCTATGTGGAACACCGTGCTGAAGAACCAGGGGCCGTGTAATGAAAAGGCGCCGCTGTTAACCTTTAACTGGGCAAAGGTAAAGAGGCTGGTGAACAATTGATGGCAAAACAACAGAACGGAACGGTTGCGAGCGTTTTCTAATAGCAACAAATCCCAGGATCATCCGCCGTTGACAACGTTAACGCATGACGTATGTCGGCTGCCTGGCTGCCTGCTTATATGAAATTAATAAATGAATTGGGTGTGAAAGGATAAAAGAAACAACAGAGAAAGAGAGCGAAGAGAAGAATGATTGGTTATCCTGTCACTCCTGCAGCAACTAATTATGAAATATTCGCTTTTCCCAACGTCTTTTTAATTGTTCGCATTTCAACTGATTTCTTAAGTATCCATTGCATCCTAAGCCTATTTTCTTCAAAAGCAAACATGTCAGCTTAACGTTCACTGGCGGAACAACATCTTCGGCTCTTCTTCATTATTTACTCACGCGCTATCACAACAAACAGCTGTTGCTAGCGATTTATGTTTGGAGTGGAGACTTATCAACAACACCTTTTCCATTGCAATCTCATTGAGAACAGCATGACTGCCTTCTTGCTTCCTAGCAATGAGTTTGGGGGCACCACGTGTTTATCAAAAAGCCATTAAGGATAAAATATCCTTGAAGTTGTTTGTTTCTTTCTTTCATAAACTCTTAACTGTTGGATTTCTTTTTATTACTATTATTTATGCGTGTTCAGTTCTCAGTTCTCTAAACTCAAAACTCAAATGCTGAGTATGGCCACTTTTACACTTCCGAAAAGTTGTGAATTGGCACGGTATGTGACCACTTCGGCGGAAGTGTCAAAAGTGGGCAGCAGCGTCAGCAGGAACAGCAACATGTGGACATGTGCCAGCGACAGTGCCAGGCCAGTTGAGTGTTGAACTTTTCAAGTATTTTCCATAAAAATTTGTTTGACAACATTAGCGGGAATTGTGGCCCACATTCCAGACAGTTACAAGTAGTTGTGGCGGCAACGATTATGAGTGACAACATGCACCCAAGCAGTGTCTCTCCCAAGTATTTTCGGGAATCTAGCATTTTTAAAAGTATTTCAAGTTTGTCCTCGATATAAGCCGAACTGTGAACAAGATAATGTCCCTCCCAAATGCCGATTTATGTCGTTGGACTAATGTTAGCTCTACATCATGTGATTCGATCAAGAGGAAGTAGTGAAGAAATTGTACAATTTTCCACAACACTCTTTAGAAATGATTAAAAATCATTTTCATCAGAAACATTTTGGTAGTGAATTCGGAGAGTTTTTGAAAATGTTCGTTTTTTCAAGAATAATTGCAGTTCCTCAAAAGAACATTTCGCTTTCCTTCCAAGCAAAATTATCTAGATTTTGGAAGCAGCACATCCGTAGTAGAGCTACTGGGAGTGCAATGCTGAAGATCGGGTGCAATAGAGTCATGCAGAGACCGAAAACTCCGATACAACTGAATCTCTGCATGCTTCGTTTGCAATAAAAGAAGCAAAAGTTTTCTTCAACAAAGTCATATGCAGTAAAGCGGTCTATTTTCATATTGATAGCTTTTTGGGCTTTAGAAAATTCTCGAATAATAGTTGTGAAACAAATAGACCCATGTCTCTGTCTCTTAATGGTTTCTCTTTCGGTCAATTAATCCTTTGGGTCTCTTAATTGGCAACTATTTATCAGGACTGTGAAGTCTGATTCGAAATCGATTAATTTAGACTCGACCCCACAGTCCTGACTTTTACCACATCAGTAAGGAAAAAGTTATTTTAGAGAATTAAACGAACCAATGAAATTGATTGCCTATGAAGTCGATGGAGGATCATTGGACAGCGGAATTTTATACAAAACTAAATTATGGACCGATTGAGCTCAAATTTTGTATTTAAGCTACTTTTAAAAATCGGATTCCGATTAAAAAGTTTTTAATACCACTCCTAATTTAATTGTCACTATGGAGCTAACCAAGAGCGTGTATGATTTCACGCCTTTTTTCTTTGATTACAAAATTCGTGTTGTGGAATATACTTACGCTTAAATTAAATTCTATATAATTCCTAGTAATTTGATTTTCTAATTGCTTTGAAATAGCAAAAAATGGAGATAAGTGTCAGTATTTATGTCCAATAAGGAAAACAGTCTTAAGATTGTCCTTCAGATCGCGCTGGGACGATATTTCCCCTTTCGTGCAGGAACATCGCATCTTATATTTTGTATATGTTTTAGAAGATCGACTTAAAGGTTATAAACCATTATATCTAATCTAACATGGACTTGGACGACATATGGTTACAACAGGACGGTGCCACACAGCATACGTTACAATCGATTTATTGAAGATTAAGTTTGGTGAGCGTGTTTTCTCAAGAAATGGACCAGTCAATTGGTCGTCTCGTTCGTGCGATTTAACGCCTCTAGACTTTTTCTTTGGGGCTACGTCAAATCATTGGTCTATGCCAACAAGCCGACGACGTTGGAAGAACTCAGAGTCAACATTGAACGCGAAATAGCGGCCGTTATGGCCAAAATGTGTGATCGAGTCATCGAACATTGGCTCCAACGAATCGACCACTGCCGACGTGCCCACGATAGCCATATGAACGAAATCGAGTTTCATTCATATAGTCATATATTATATAGTCGGTCTGAGCCGACTATATGATACCCTACACTTTCTAGTCCACTATATTTTAATTCGGTGAAAATGTGAACGACATTTGTATGGGAGCTATATATAAATCTGAACCGATCTCATTAACTTTTACCATAGATGTTTCTAGTGTTAAATATAAGATGTCCTGCCGAATTTAAAGAAAATATGTTAAGGTATGTGTTTTCTACAGCGGTTAAACTCAAATCGGGGCGAAATTTGTGTGAGTGTTACATCTAAACCTGAACGGATTTAACACATTTTTACCACAGATGTTTCTAGTTGAAATATAATGTGTTAAGCCAAATGTGAACAAAATCTGTTTAAATTTACGGTTTCTAGACCGGAAAATGTCAAATAGGGAGCGAAATTTGTACTGTACCTATATTTAAATCTGATCCGATTTGACCCATTTTCACCATAGGTGTTTCTAACTTAGATATAAGGTGTTGTGCAAAATTTTATCAAAATCGCTTCAATTTTGTGGCTTCTAGAGCAGAAAGTCAAATTGGGAGCATCATTTGTATGCGTGCTAAAGGGTGATTTTTTAAGAGCTTGATAACTTTTTTTTAAAAAAAAACGCATAAAATTTGCAAAATCTCATCGGTTCTTTATTTGAAACGTTAGATTGGTCCATGACATTTACTTTTTGAAGATAATTTCATTTAAATGTTGACCGCGGCTGCGTCTTAGGTGGTCCATTCGGAAAGTCCAATTTTGGGTAACTTTTTCGAGCATTTCGGCCGGAATAGCCCGAATTTCTTCGGAAATGTTGTCTTCCAAAGCTGGAATAGTTGCTGGCTTATTTCTGTAGACTTTAGACTTGACGTAGCCCCACAAAAAATAGTCTAAAGGCGTCAAATCGCATGATCTTGGTGGCCAACTTACCGGTCCATTTCTTGAGATGAATTGTTCTCCGAAGTTTTCCCTCAAAATGGCCATAGAATCGCGAGCTGTGTGGCATGTAGCGCCATCTTGTTGAAACCACATGTCAACCAAGTTCAGTTCTTCCATTTTGGGCAAAAAAAAGTTGGATATCATCTCACGGTAGCGCTCACCATTCACAGTTACGTTACGATTCGCATCATCTTTGAAGAAGTACGGTCCAATGATGCCACCAGCCCATAAACCGCACCAAACTGTGACTTTTTCTGGATGCATTGGTAGCTCTTGCAATGCTTCTGGCTGATATTCACTCCAAAATCGACAATTCTGCCTATTTACGTACACATTGAGCCAAAAATGAGCTTCGTCGCTGAACACAATTTCTTTCTTTCTGAACTTTCTTAACAGAGCACGCATTTTGATAATAAAATTCAATGATTTGCAAGCGTTGCTCGTTAGTAAGTCTATTCATGATGAAATGTCAAAGCATACTGAGCATCTTTCTCTTTGACACCATGTCTGAAATCCCACGTGATCTGTCAAATACTAATGCATGAAAATCCTAACCTCAAAAAAATCACTCTTTATATCTAAATCTGAGCCGATTTGCTTCAAATTAAATAGCATCCGTCTTCGGCATGCAAAAATCCTTTGTGTCAAGTTTCGTTAGAATCGGACAATAATTGCGACCTGTATCGTGATTACAACAATAGATGGACAGACAGACGGACATGACTAAATCGATTCAAAAAGTGATTCTAATATAATAAACGACGAGTCAGTGTCGCCTCCTTTTGGGTGTCACAAACAAATGTACAAAGACATTATACGCTGTGGTGTAGGGTATAAAAATTGTCGGGTCCTTATTGGAAACCCCTTTATGAGAGGTACTAGAAGGGCCGTGGAAAAATCCGTCATATTTTGTAAGCTTATTGATTTTATGAAAACATTATCATGTACCAAAATTGGTTTTGGTTTAATTGGTTATAATTTAACATAGGAATATGTGCCATTTGTGTGGGAGGTACCAGAAGGGGCGTGGCAATTTCACAAATCTTCGAAAGTTTGAATTGACTCCTTTCGAAATATATCGTACACCGGCCAGATGGACTGACGGTCATGGCTCAGACATAATAAAAAGTCATGAAAAGGATTTGGTCAAACATACTTGCGGTCTTAATTCACTCCTTCAATACGTTACACTTTTAGTCTGTCCCAAAGTCTGTCCCCTACTCTGTAGAGTGAGGGTATAATGAACTAAAAATAAGGAAATTAGTATCTGTTTGGCACCCAGTATGTCTTTACTCAATTTAAGTTTATATTTTTACTTGAATGTAAAGGGTGATTTTTTAAGAGCTTGATAACTTTTTTTTAAAAAAAAAACGCATAAAATTTGCAAAATCTCATCGGTTCTTTATTTGAAACGTTAGATTGATCCATGACATTTACTTTTTGAAGATAATTTCATTTAAATGTTGACCGCGGCTGCGTCTTAGGTGGTACATCCGCTTAGTCCAATTTTGGCATTTCCACGTTTTTGAGTAACAGAGACCCAATTGGTGCGAACGGCGACGAATCGAAAATTGGTGGTCATCATTAACACTGGCCGATACAGCTGCGATATTTTCTTCAGTTCGCACTCTACGTAAGCGTGTTGGTGGTTTAATGTCCAACAATGTAAATTTGGTGCGAAATTTAGTCACAATAGCCCGAATAGCCGCTTCAGTGGGTCGATTAAACTGACCATAAAATGGAAGCGCGCAATGAACTTTCTTAACAGAGCACGCATTTTGATAATAAAATTCAATAATTTGCAAGCGTTGTTCGTTTGTAAGACGATTCATGATGAAATGTCAAAGCATACTGAGCATCTTTCTCTTTGACACCATGTCTGAAATCCCACGTGATCTGTCAAATACTAATGCATGAAAATCCTAACCTCAAAAAAATCACTCTTTAGTACGTAGGTACTCAAATCAAGTAAATGGGTTTTATTTACTCATTTTAGATATAGTACATTTCTAAGACTCAATTTTAGTATGCTTCAATATTAATTTTTTTGTTGTAAATGTATTTTTATTAAATAAATATAGATTTAAATAATTTTATTAAATAAATAATAAAATTAAATAAATGATTACTTCAATTAAACTAATTATTCATCCAAAATTTAATTTTAAATACTGGACATTTGCCATGTGGAAGGGCAAATCCAACTACTTTTATTCTAGATTAGCCTTGTCATTATATAACAAAATAGAACACGTAAAATTACGATGACCTTAACACTCTCTTTCTCATCAATGCCCAGGAAAATCAGAACTGAAGCATTAAATAATGTAACTCTCACGGCACCAACATTGAGCCCATCTGGCAATTTTGTCAGGATGTATCATTTGGGGGACCAAAGTAGTCTCTGAGTTGAAGTATGCCGTTTCTAATATAAGCTAACTAACTAGGGTAAAACCTTCACGTCATATATAATGCCGGCTTTGACCCTGAACACGATATTCTCAGTTAATTGTGATAAATTGAACACCAAATGAAGCCTCAGACAGAATGACAGCGGTTCTCTTCGACATATTGTCGTATAAGGTCGTGCAAAGCAAAATACACGATTCTCGAGCATGTGGACGATGGATGATATAGACATTATGGGACGAACACTGCGAGTGGCAACTTAAACCTTTACAAGTACCAGATCCCTTCTCAGCCACAACAGATACTTTGTTTCAAGAGGGATCGCAGTGCTGACGGATCATTGATCATTGCAAACCATATGTGATGAATGCAGTTAAAATTCAACAATCACTGCAGACGTTGCGACAACGAAGAAGAGGAAAAGAAGACGGCCAAACACTGATCCGTAAAATCTTATTAAAATGAAATATAACTTAACATTGAACTTTGTGAAATCAATATTGAATGTATTTAATGCGACATGGCGAGTGTGCCCTAGGATCACTTATATTATGTCTTTGTGCATTTGTTTGTAACACCCAAAAGGAAACGAGAAATCATACAAATTTCGCTCCCGGCTTGACTTTTTCCGCCCAATTTCATCAAAGTGAGCATAACACGTTATACTTGAACTGGAAGAACTGATAGTGTAAGTGGGTCACATCATTCCATGTTTGTATATAGCCCCGATACAAATATTCTTCTCGATTTGACAAATTGGGTCAGGTCATATTAGTCTATGATTAGGAAGCATACAACATTCCTTAGCGTTTTCTATTTTTTACCGAATTGAATTGTATTCGGATAGAAAGTGGAGTGTATCATATAGTCGGCCCCGCCCGACTTTAGCCTTTCCTTACTTGTTTTAATTGTTGAATGTGTTTTCAAATCAAACTCGGCTACACTGTTTCATTCAGACCTTTCACAGTAATATTGGAATAGTGAGTTTCGAGAAGAGATCGGCCTTCAGTTCAGTTTGTGCGTCAATTTGTTCATGAAAAGGAATCGTTATTAGACAAACCAATGCGTGTACGAAAACCAATCCCAATCGAAAACATTGCTGCTGCGGCTGCGAATGTCCAAGAACATTCATCAACATCAACTCGTCATCGTTCTCAGGAACTTAACTCGCACTTCTTTGAGAAGAATTTTTCATAAAGATGAAGGCTTATGAAGGCTTACAAAGTTCAATTGGTCCAAAGACTGACGCCTCAGGACCATCCAACCAAAATCGTGTTTTCTGACGAAGCTCATTTTCATCTCGGTGACTATGTTAATAAACGAAATTGCCGCATATGGGGTTCAAAGGACCCTCACGAGAAAGCAATGCATCCACAACGAGCCATTGTTTGGTGTGGATTTTGGGCTGGCGGCATCATTGGACCATTTTTCTTCGAACATGAGCAAGGAGCCACCGTTATTTTTTTTTTTTTTTTCAAAAATTTAAGACAATGACATAGACGACAAGATGGAGCCACATGTCACACATCCAACGCAACCATGGAAATTTTACGCATTGTTTTTGAAAATCGAATAATCAGCCGAAATTGTGATGTCAATTGGCCGCCCCGGAGCTGTGATTTGATCCCTTTGCATTATTTTCTGTGGGAAGCCATTAAGGATAAATGTTAAGCAAACCACCCAGAGGCAATTGAAGTGTTGAAACATGAAATCGACGTTACCATTGAAGATATTCGAACCGAAACAATCGAAAATGTATTGAAAAATTGTGTTGATCGGATGAGATACTGCCGTGTCAGTCGTGGTAGTCATATGAATGAAATTGTTCTATTATAAAATGACAAAGTTCAACCTTTCCAATAAAACCAGAAATTTGAAAAAAATAATCAGTACTTTTTTATAGCGGATTCAAATTTTAAGTTTTAAATGTTGTTTTCTTCTTTAACTATTATTTTATATAGTTTTTCGTTCCAGCAAAAAATATATTTTTTTAAATATTTTTTTGTACAAATTGTGGAGCCTGATCCTAAGATACTTGCTAAGCTATGTGAAATTCGATCACAAGCTTATATATTTAGATAAGCGAACTTATATTTCCAATGTCTGAGTACAAATATTAAAATAACCTTCGACGTATAATGGAATTTTAGTAAAAACGGCGTTAAGTTCGGCCGGGAAGAACTTTATATAACCTCCACCATGGATTGCATTCCACAGAGGATGTCGATTTTCGTAGAAGTGCAGTAATAAAGGATGTTTTTTATTGAGGTATAGAACTTCGAATTTAAATAAAACACAAGAAAATCGTTTTAATGTCCATCAATTTGGCTTTATTGGAAGGATAATTTTATGCCATTAATGTTTAAATAATCCTATGGTGTCAAATCACACGATCTTGGTGGCCAATTGACAGGTCCATTCCGCGAAATTATGAGCTCATCGAATGTTTCCTTCAATAATTCCAATTGCTGTGCACGGTGGCGAATCGATTCATTCGGGTCCTCTTCAACACTTTGCTCTACAGCGACAATTGTTTCTTCGGTGCGCACTGTTCGACGTCTCTGCGGATGCGTATTATCACGAACTGAACCATTACTTTCGAAATAAATTTGCACGATTTGCAAGCGTTGTTCTTTTGTCAACCTGTTCATGATGAAATGGCAAACCAAACTAAATATTAATCACTTGGCAGCTGACAAAATGGCCGCCAGTTAAAAAAGTGATGCCAACTTAAAGTTCTATACCCCAATAAAAAACACCCTTTATTACAGGAAAATATAATTTTTTTAATATAGCCAAACCAAAACAAATACAAATATTGAAAAAATAATTTTATAAATAAATATTATATTTTAATTATTTCAAACCACGCTTATAAGGCAATTCAAAAAATAAATATTCTTATATTTATTTATATTTTCAAAAAGCTTTAATACCATAAATATTGGTAGATAGTGGGTGCTACAGTTGGTTGTATTTCCATTCTATTTTAATTCCAAAAGTAGAAATTTTTAAAATACATTATCAGACGTACATAGTGCAAAATAACCTAACTTCATGATTCAACCAATTTTTGGCCCCAAAAGAAAAAGTACGAATTTGGAAAACAACTTTTTATTTTGCGTGTCTATGCAGTCAGAGGAATGTATACACGGAATTCCAATTCCAATTTCTACGCAATGACAATTTCATCATTCTAGTAGTTGGTACTATTTTTATCCCTCTGTACCATTGTATCCCTTGAAAGTACGAATTTCGAAAAATCCGTTTATTTTCCGTGTCTACGCAGTCAGAGGAATGTATACTCTGAATTGCATGACTCTAGCTGCGGTCATTTGATTGGTACTATTTTTATCCCCTTTTTCATTTTAACCCCAAAAAGTACGAATTTCGAAAAATCTGTTTATTTTAAGTGTCTACGCCATCAGATGAATGTATACACCGAATTTCATTATTCTAGGTGTAGCCGTTTGTCTGGTACCATTTTTATCCCTCCGTACCCATTGTATCCCTTGAAAGTACGAATTTAAAAAAAAAAAAACTT
The DNA here is from genome assembly GCA_947397865.1 of Polietes domitor. Lineage (NCBI taxonomy): Eukaryota > Metazoa > Arthropoda > Insecta > Diptera > Muscidae > Polietes > Polietes domitor. Next base: position 20,437,913 of record OX377620.1, on the reverse strand, counting down.
TTATTTTTCATGTCTACGTGGTCAATGGAATGTATACTCCGAATTTCATAACTCTAGCTGCGGTCATTTGATTGGTACTATTTTTATCCCCTTTTTCATTTTACCCCAAAAAGTACGAATTTTGAAAAATCCGTGTATTTTACTTGTCTATGCTACCAAAGGAATGTATACACCGAATTTCATTATTCTAGGTACAGCCGTTTGGTTGGTACTATTTTTATCCCTCTATTCCCATTTTACCCCTTTAAAGTACGCATTTGGGAAAAATACTTTTATATTATGAATCTACTCAATTAGAGGAATGTACAAACCGAATTTCGTGTTTCTAGCTGTTGTCGTTTAATATGTACCATTTTGATCCCTTTTTTGTCCCATTTATTCCCCTACAAATAAGAATCACTTTATGATGCACGTTTTTGCTATAAGGGGAATGCGCATACCAAATATCAAGCAAATATAAACAGACATATTAAAATAAAACATACTTAAATACGCTAAAATATTAGGGATTATTATGGGTATTTTTAGTCCTTGTGAGGGAAAAATTTTTCCCTTAGGGCCGATTTCGCCCCGTCTCAATCCCAACCGATCTACGACTATAAGACGCATTTATGGAAAATTTTAACGTTCTAGCTCGTTTCGTTTAGATGCTAGCGTGGATCAAGAATATACAGGGAATACAAACGGAATGACAAAGTTAGTATACCCCCATCCTGGTGGTGGAGGGTATAAAAATTATGATGATTTTATGAATCGAAGCATACAAAAATAATAATTTAGGTCTCGGACACAAACTTTTTTTATTTTTTTGTTGCACAGTGTTATCTATCAACCATGCAACATTAGCTAAGAGTAGAAAATCATCATATCTCTCCCTTTTTTTTTGAAACAAAAATTACAAAATTTCCAAAACTCAACTTCTGCGAAGGGAATAATGTGATACAACTACTATACGTTGGTTGTACTTGAGATGAAAAACTCTACCGGCGCCAGTAGCCACTTAAAACATAACCAAAATGTCTCAAACACTCAAATTCCAAAACATACACACACATGACCAACTTTCCTGGTCGAGGGAAAAACTTTGATGATTTATGTCAAGAAACTAAATATGAGGTCACTCGAACTCGGATGACAACAAGGAATGGGATAAGAGCAGCAGTTGGTCGGTCCACCACTGGAGCACTAGAGCACAAACTATTCAAAAGAAACCAAAACGCTATGAAGGACTCTTAAATAAGATGTCAGTTGGAATCAACAACAAATTCAATTGACAAAGCCACATTTCAAGTAGTTGTGTCCTTCTTTGGCTATACACACACACGCACTTGAAGTCCTTTAATGTTGGGCTAAAGATTTTGAAGAAATCCTTAACACTTGCGCATAGTTTTGAAGGACATAAAGGACATGTTTAATTTCTAATTAACTGGATAATGGGAAATTTGATGATGTGTTTTGTAACACCAGCAAACTCTGCAACTCAAACTCATACATTACCAAGAACTGGGAGTTATATGTATTTTGCACTCGTTTGGTAGGAATTATTCCCAGTGAGTTTGGTGTTTGCATCATGTTTTGACACTGGGCGGGGGCACCTACGCCATCCAGACAAACAAGGCAGGCGTAGCTACTTGTAGCAGACACTGAGCTGCTGCTTCCTTCGAACTACTACTACTACGGCTACAGCCTTCGACATTTACACCTTGTAATTATCTACAGCAGCAGCTCGCTCGTGTAATTGGATCTGTAGTTTGGTAGGATCACCATCATCATTGGGTAATTTCATTCAATGTCCCTTCCCCTTGGCGTTTACAAATAATTCCGTCTGGTGGTGGTGGTAGTCGTCTTGTTTAACAACAAATTTGAATTTGATCGCTGTGATTGTGATTGTTATCGTCGCGCCAAGTGTTGAGCCTAGGCCCGGAGGATCATGTTGCTTGTGTGGTGCTGCTGTGATCCTTATTTAAATGTTGTTTACACCAAATAAGGTTTCCCTCCCTCCCTCCTTTCTTTCCTTTTGTTTTACATCTTCATTTGTAATTTGATGTAATTTGTTTCTTTCTCTACCATTTATTTTCTCATTAATAATGCATAAGAGTTGATCCTTTTTTTCCTTTGGGAGATTGCAAAATACACCATATTTTTTTCCTTTTGGCCTGGATTATTTTAAATGTCGTTTTACGGACCAAAAAAAATGTGCTAAAGATTTATTGCTGTTGTTATCGCTGGCATCGTTGCTGATACTATTTTTTATGGTCAGCTGTTGCATGTGCTGCTCAGACATCCTGTTGAGCACGAGACTATCCTGTCTTTGACACTTTGTTATCACAAAATGTCTCTGCTGGATTTCGAAATTGAGACATACATATGTTACATCGCTCGGCATCGCTCCTTGATCTGATCGTTTGGTCCTCATGGCATTGTGTTGTTGGAATTTTATAAAAATAATCATTTTGTAAAATGTTTATATTGCTCAAATTGTCCTCCAAGGAACGCGTCACTAGAAAATGCTTAGCATTTCAAGCAAAATATTTGATCTCCTTAAAAGATTCTGTGATTACACAAAATAAATCAGAAAATTTCCTTAAAAGGGGGAAAGATACGAACTTTCTTGTCATCGGAGAGATGGCCTTTTTTCTTGTTTTCTCTAAGAAAACTTTTCCGATAACCAATACAAATTTGTTATGCTTTATGGTAACCCAACTACAGAAATATTAAAAATATTGTGAAGTTTATTTGCAATGGATTAGATCCCAGTAAAAACTCTCATTACCAAGTAATGTTGGACATAATGCTAAACCAAAATTCTTCACTACTTATTTCTTGGATCCGTTTCTAATTATTTGTATAAAGGGAAATAAGTACTTCCACGCACGCTTACAATAAGTTAAAAAATAAGTACTTCCACGCACGCTTACAAAAAGTTAATATATTCTTAATATATACATCGTTATATTTCAAAATGTTTTTTCCATTCATTATAATTCTCCAAAGAAATAACACTTCGAATGCCAAGAAGCAACTATAATCACATCATCAATCGAAAATATCAATCGTTTTTATCTTCGAATGACGGTCGCGGTAACATCGAAATGGCTGGAAGACAAAGCCAAAGATACAACTCTATGTGTAACAAAACATGGATGTGTTGTTACCAATAACTACTTTTTTAAGACATTAAAAGGAGGTTATTATTTCATACTTCAAAATAATGCAGAGCGTAATAGGCAGTCATTACTTGGTAATGCAAATAATAATGAGGTGCCATTACCGAGTTTTTGTTGGTATGTGGTAAGTCCATGGAGTTTATGGAAGATTTTTTGATTTTACTAAGGCAATCGATCTAGTTGATCATAAAATTTTTGAAATTGAACGGAGAGGTCTTTGTTTGAAAATTATTTTTTGCTAATAGAATACCATAAGCTCATATCAAGGATTCGAAAAGTTTTATACTTATGTGCGAATTATGGAATACCGCAGGGAAATAAGTTAGCTATATTACACTATGCATCAAATATATCAAAAAAGTTGAGATATTTTAATTTTTCTCTTTACTTTGATTAGATCTCTAATTTAAGAACTTTTAGTTTTGACATTTGCACATCAACATTGTTTTAGTGTTAGTTTGAAAGTGGTCTAAGTCACACTATATCCACTAATATTGATGTGTGGCGATGTAAACCAACATTTTAATACCCTCCACCACCAGATTGGGGGTGTACTAACTTTGTCATTCTTCATTGTATTTTTTCCAAATTCGTACTTTTAAGGGGTAAAATGGGAATAGAGGGATAAAAATGGTACCAACCAAACGGCTGTACTTAGAATAATGAAATTCGGTGTATACATTCCTCTGACTGCATAGACAAGTAAAATACACGGATTTTTCAAAATTCGTACTTTTTGGGGTTAACATGAAAAAAGGGGATAAAAATAGTACCAATCAAATGACCGCAGCTAGAGTCATGAAATTCGGAGTATACATTCCTCTGACTATGTAGACACGGAAAATAAACTGATTTTTCGAAATTCGTACTTTTTGGGGTCAAAATAGAAAAAGGGGATACAAATAGTACCAATCAAATGACCGCAGCTAGAGTCATGAAATTCTGAGTATACATTCCTTTGACTGCGTAGACACGGAAAATAAACGGATTTTTCAAGGGATAAAAATAGTACCAACTAAACGACTACAGCTAGAATGATGAAATTCTAATTGCGTAGAAATGTCAAGGGGGTAAAAATGGTACCAACAAAATGGGTGCAGCTGGAATCATGGAATTCGGTGTACACATTCCTCTGACTGCATATACACGCAAAATAAAAAGTGTTTTTCCAAATTCGTAATTTTTCTTTTACGGCAAAAATTGGTTGAATCATGAAATTAGGTTATTTTGCACTATGTACGTCTGATAATGGATTTTCAAAATTTGTACTTTTGGAACTAAAATAGAATGGAAATAAAGGGTGATTTTTTAAGAGCTTGATAACTTTTTTTAAAAAATTTGAAACGTTAGATTGGTCCATGACATTTACTTTTTGAAGATAATTTCATTTAAATGTTGACCGCGGCTGCGTCTTAGGTGGTCCATTCGGAAAGTCCAATTTTGGGCAACTTTTTCGAGCATTTCGGCCGGAATAGCCCGAATTTCTTCGGAAATGTTGTCTTCCAAAGCTGGAATAGTTGCTGGCTTATTTCTGTAGACTTTAGACTTGACGTAGCCCCACAAAAAATAGTCTAAAGGCGTCAAATCGCATGATCTTGGTGGCCAACTTACCGGTCCATTTCTTGAGATGAATTGTTCTCCGAAGTTTTCCCTCAAAATGGCCATAGAATCGCGAGCTGTGTGGCATGTAGCGCCATCTTGTTGAAACCACATGTCAACCAAGTTCAGTTCTTCCATTTTTGGCAACAAAAAGTTTGTTAGCATCGAACGATAGCGATCGCCATTCACCGTAACGTTGCGTCCAAGAGCATCTTTGAAAAAATACGGTCCAATGATTCCACCAGCGTACAAACCACACCAAACAGTGCATTTTTCGGGATGCATGGGCAGTTCATGAACGGCTTCTGGTTGCTCTTCACTCCAAATGCGGCAATTTTGTTTATTTACGTAGCCAACCAGAAATGAGCCTCATCGCTGAACAAAATTTGTCGATAAAAAATTTCGAACCGAACACTGATTTTGGTAATAAAATTCAATGATTTGCAAGCGTTGCTCGTTAGTAAGTCTATTCATGATGAAATGTCAAAGCAAACTGAGCATCTTTCTCTTTGACACCATGTCTGAAATCCCACGTGATCTGTCAAATACTAATGCATGAAAATCCTAACCTCAAAAAAATCACTCTTTACAACCAACTGTAGCAACCACTATCTACCAATATTTATGGTATTTAAGCTTTTTGAAAATATAAATATAAGATTATTTATTTTTTGATTTGAAATAAATGAAATAATTAAAATATTATATTTATTTATAAAATTATTTTTTCAATATTTGTATTTGTTTTGGTTTGGCTATATTTAAAAAAATTATATTTTCCTGTAATATTACTGCACTTCTACGAAAACCGACAACCTCTGTGGAATGCAATCCATGGTGGAGGGTATATAAAGTTCGGCCCGTCCGAACTTAACCCCTTTTTTACTTATTTTTATTGATAATGTCCATTTTAGGTGATTCAGATAATTTGAATAACATATAAAATGAAATTATTTGAAAAGTGAAAAATAATTTCAATATAAATTTTCTAGACGAACAGACTATTTATATATTTATACATATTCTGTGTTTTCTTTCATTTTTGGCAAGGAAATATTACTTTTGCGAATAAAATTAAAAGTTTTGTTTGTTAAATTTTTTGAAGAATGAAAGTAGACTACGTCAGTAAATCCTCTGAAAGTAGTGGTTCCCTTAGAGGTACTAACGTTGTCGACTTTTTTTATAAAAGTTCGATATAGTCGTAGGATATTCTAAGAAAAAATATTGTGCTTCGGTGGAACAACATTTTTGAATTTACTCAAACTTAAACCATTGCGTATCTCAGAACGGATAAAGTGTGACTTAGACCACTATCATTCTATAATAATAATAAATAATAAATCAAAAAGTCGATTTTGTTTTTGTTGTCAGTTAGGGTCGTTTGCATTTCGGCTTGGCGAGACAGAGAGAGAGCGCCCCGGTAGTCGAGTTAGTAGCGTGCTCGGCTATAAGCGTGGGGGTTGTAGGTTCGATTCCCACCAGATGCTCTGGTCTGTCGCTGCAATAACTAGCTACAATAGTCTTAGTCAACAACTATCTATAATGGTCTTGTATTGTAATTCATAATAAATATATATATATATATATATATATATATATATATATATATATATATATATCTACTTTCGGAATACAATCTTTTTAAAATAGAGTTTTGTATTACATTTGCCCGAATCTCAAGTGTTGGGTAAAATAATTCATACAAAAACTTACCATCACATTGCAAAATTAGACTTGTATAAAACAAATTACAATGCCAACTTACCTGAAAATAAAGAAAATTCAAAGTGTCAATAAAAATTAATCATTTGAAAATGCAACATAATATTGAGAAAGTGCAATTTGAAATTAATAAAATATAAAATAAAATTGAGAAATGAAAATTTAAAATGAGATGCTACATATTGAAATTGATTCGAAACAAATACGAATTGAGTAAAAATAAATATAAGCTGGGAAATGTAAATTGCAAGTGATAAAAGGGTAATGAGAAATTGAAATGGAAAAAGGAATTGATATTGTGATTCTAAATGTTTTAAAAAATATCAAATGTTAAATAAAAATAAAAATAAGACGTCATTCTCCATCTACAAATAATCTGACTTTTTGCAGTAAATGTATCCAAGGGTGCAATTTCGTGCAGGCAAAATTCACCCTGGGTTTTGGCCCCATAAAAAAGCTACGAAACCACAATTCATAATAAATGCATAGTAAAGTGCAGAAGTTCTTAAATGTGAGAGAAACAGTTCGACAAAGTCGAAAAAACATATTGCGTTTTTTTTTTAATTGTAAAAATCTGAAAAAGGTGAAAATATATAATAGGAAAAAAATTCTGCGCAATATGAATATGAAAATAATTTAAAAAATATTAAAGCAAAAAAATAAAAAAATTTATTTTCTTTAAAATCGAAATATACGAGAAGTAATCAACTTTTGGCTAATTTCTAATATATATCCGATTGCCCGATTCTTGTCTAATTTAAATTTTTTACAAAACTTAAAAATATTTACTTGGCCGATGGGTTTTTCTGGCTTAAATTAATATTTTGTTTGTTTAATGCGTTTTCAAAAGATATTTCGATTTTATCACTGTTCATTTTTGTTTATTACGTTTTTATATTTTAAATGTATTTTTATAAAATAAATATGGACCAGAAGAGGCGTGGCAATTTCGACCATCTTCAAACTTAAACTACGTGGCTGCTTTCACGGAAGTGTCAAGTAGTAACTTAAGACACCGTTTTAAATAATTTGACTAACAGAAGCTATTTAAAACTATTTCTGACCCGTAACGACCATCTTCAGAAGACTTTGTAGCGTTTTTTCAACGAAATATCCAAACTATTTAATCATATAATTCCCCCAACGCAAATATGTAAATTATAAGGAAAGCACTTCTGAAGCATAACAATTCACTGAAAATAGGCACATCTCCCATGCCCCATCTAAGGTGAAACTCTACACTGAAAGAATTATCTTCATAATATTTTTGATTTTGTCTTAAACTCAGTGAACATTAAAAAGTCGCCGCAGATATACTTCATAAAATGTATGAAACATGTTTCATAAAGCAAAAATCAATGAAAAGCGTCATAGAATTTCTGAAATATTTCTTAGAAACTATGAAATGTAGTTAGTTCTTCATTCGATGCAATTTTGTCATACAAGTTCATTATTTTTCATAATATGATTTACGAAAATTTTCTTAGATTTTATAAAGAAACTTCATTAATTTTATGAAAAAGTTTCATAAATATTAATACTTTATACTGAAGTTTCCAATATAAACAAAAAAAGCAAAAACATGTAAAAACGAAGTTAAGTTCGGCCGGGCCGAACTTTATATACCCTCCACCATGGATTGCATTCCACAGAGGTTGTTGGTTTTCGTAGAAGTGCACTAATATTACAGGAAAATATAAATTTTTTAATATAGCCAAACCAAAACAAATACAAATATTGAAAAAATAATTTTATAAATAAATATAATATTTTAATTATTTCAAACCATTATTTATTTCAAATCAAAAAATAAATATTCTTATATTTATATTTTCAAAAAGCTTAACTACCATAAATATTGGTGATAGTGGGTGCTACAGTTTGTTGTATTTCCATTATATTTTAATTCCAAAAGTATTACCCTCTTGACGTTTCTACACAATTAGAATTTCATCATTCTAGCTGTAGTCGTTTAGTTGGTACTATTTTTATCCCTCTCTACCATTGTATCCCTTGAAAGTAAAAATTTCCAAAAATCCGTTTATTTTCCGTGACTACGCAGTCAGAGGAATGTATACTCCGAATTGCATGACTCTAGCTGCGGTCGTTTGATTAGTACTATTTTTATCCCTTTTTTTCATTTTAACCCCAAAAAGTACGAATTTTGAAAAATCCATGTAAAGGGTGTTTTTTATTGGGGTATAGAACTTTAAGTTGGCATCACTTTTTTAACTGGCGGCCATTTTGTCAGCTGTCAAGTGATTAATATTTAGTTTGCTTTGCCATTTCATCATGAACAGGTTGACAAAAGAACAACGCTTGCAAATCGTGCAAATTTATTTCGAAAGTAATGGTTCAGTTCGCGAAGTTCACCGCAAGCTCCGTCCATTCGATGAGCGCATAATTTCGCGGAATGGACCTGTCAATTGGCCACCAAGATCGTGTGATTTGACACCATTGGATTATTTTCTTTGGGGATATGTGAAGTCGCTCGTCTACGCCAACAAACCAGAAACGTTAGGGGACTTGGAAGCCAACATTCGTGGCGTTATTGCCAACATATGCTCGAAAAAGTGGTTGAAAATTGGACCTGTGGAATTGGCTATATTCGAGCCAGCCGCGGCGGCCACATGCCCGAAATCATATTTAAACATTAATGGCATAAAATTATCCTTCCAATAAAGCCAAATTTATGGACATTAAAACGATTTTCTTGTGTTTTATTTCAATTCGAAGTTCTATACCTCAATAAAAACACCCTTTATTTTACTTGTCTATGCAATCAAAGGAATGTATACACCGAATTTCATTATTCTAGGTACAGCCGTTTGGTTGGTACCATTTTTATCCCTCTATTCCCATTTTACCCCTTAAAAGTACGAATTTGGAAAAAATACTTTTATATTATGTATCTACTCTATTCGGTGTGTACATTCCACACCGAATTTCGTGTTTCTAGCTGTTGTCATTTAATATGTACCATTTTTTATCCCTTTTTTTGTCCCATTTCTTCCCCTACAAATAAGAATCACTTTATGGTGCCCGTTTTTGCTATAAGGGGAATGCGCGTACCAAATATCAAGCAAATATAAACAGACATATTCAAAAAACATGCTTAAATACGCTAAAATATTAGGGATTATTATGGGTATTTTTAGTCCTTGTGAGGGAAAAAATTTTCCCTTTGGGCCGATTTCGCCCCGTTTCAATCCCAACCGATCTACGACTATAAGACGCATTTATGGAAAATTTGAACATTCTATGACGATCAAGAATATATATACTTTATAGGGTCTCAGGTCGATATTTCAAGGTGTTACAAACGGAATGACAAAGTTAGTATAGCCCAATCCTGGAGGTGGAGGGTATAAAAAAGTCTGACTTGTTGACTAATCAATCAACACACACCATCATGAATTTGTAGTTGACCTAAATTAGGCTACATACTTATGTTAGAGTTAACAGAGGACAAATGAGAATTGTTAGCATTCAACCGAATCAAGTCGACACACTAAAAGTGTAGTTGTATGTTATGAAACATTTCATAAAAACTATGAAATCCTTCATTATATTTATGAAGACATTTCATAACACAAATATTTTATTGGTTGGCATCATCTTTAAGAATTGTTTCTTTAGTACAATGAAATTTTTCTTTGATTTTATGAAATTATTATGAAAGATTTCATTTTATTCATGAATTTTTCATGCATATTAAGAAAAATTCACTAAATTTATGAAAAATCTGTTATGAAATCGCTTCTTAAATATTATGAAGGAAAATTCTTTCATCTTCTTTATGTGTAATCAATTGATTGTGTTTTGATCTGAATTTACAATATTTAAAAATCATTTATTCCAAATACTACTACACAAATTTAAAATCAGCCGGTCCAAGTACTGCAATAAATTGTTGCGAGCGTTTGCTTCTTAGGCAACCAACAACTGTTTTGTTTGCCATTTCCTCATTGTTTGGCATTTCCTCAACCTGAAATTGTTGGCCAAAAAAAGCTGTTTTCCTCTATTGAATGGTTGGTCATTTGAAGTTTTCCAAAAAAAAAAAGACAGGAGACAACAGCCAACACAGACAAATTTAAACACACAAATTTAAGCAGATGTAAAATCGATTACACACAATAAGGTTTTCAAATCAACAGGACATCTTTAACAATTGACAACATTATTAAGGACACTATAGTGCACAGTCAGTCAACAGTCAATAGGGAGAGCAGCTAGGAAGACAGACACCAGCGCACCACGGAACGGGACAGCCAATGAGCAAATATACGAGTACATGTAGAAAAGGTCATAACCGTAAATGTCCTGCTAAGTGTGGCAATTAGAGTAACATTTGTCGGTATTTATTGTCTCATCCCGAAAGATAGATAGACAAGCCCCATAAACACGGCACGAGATGATGCTGCTACGTTCTTCCTGCTGCTGCTCTTGCCGCTGTTTTCGAGTTATCACCAAAATACAAAAAGAAACTATTTTAGCATGAAATCTGTTTCGAAAAACGAAACAATAGATAAAAATTGTTGATATGGAACAGCAGACGTGATGAAAAGGCCAGTTGAGTTATATGTATGGACATACATACTTACATAACATTATGAGACATCCAACGGAGTGCCATAAGTTGCCGGTAACTATAACTACTGATGGCTTAGATGATAATTATGGTTCCAGCGGTTGGCCTTTTGAATATGATGCAACAACAAATTGACCAAAAGAGAGATGTGGCCATGCATGTGTTTAGCAAATAAATTGTAATATTGCACTTACACTAGAGTTTTAGTGGAATTTTAAGGTTTTGATTAATTATCTTTCTTCGGAGGAAGGAAAAAGAAGTGCTCGAAGGAACAACAGGAAGCTTCACTCATCCAATCAGCTACATATATGTGTCGAATTATTTGGCAAATTGACCGTATCGATTTATTATTCAAATAAAACATAAAAAATTACTTAAAAGAGTACTAACAAGAAAAAGAGGCGTTAAGTTCGGTCGGGCCGACATTTATATACCGTGGATTGCATTCCACAGATGCTGTCGATTTTCGTAAAAATTAAATATATTGAAAAAATAATTTTATAAATATTTTAGTTTTTTTCGTTTGCATTTTTTTGGTCTGTAATCAATATTTGATTTGAACTGGGATATTGTCCTGGCTCAAGACCATTTTGTTTCTATATTTAATAGAATGCAAATTTATTTACAAATGGCATGGTGTCATTTATTACTTGGCTGCAGACTACCACGATCATGATTTCGACCATGTCAAAAGACTTTTCAAGTGGCATCGCAGCGACTTTTCAACATCAAACCCGGCCTCTATAAGGAGATGATTCTCACAAACGAACGAGAATCACAACTCACTTGCCGAATTTGCGTTTAAAAAATCGCACCAAGTAATAAAGCACACATGCCATCTTACAAGCATCTCATTGAGTTGCATATTTATTTATTGCTGGGTAACTATACCTGCATATACACATACTTACATATGCAACTCAATGAGATGCTTGTAAGATGGCATGTGTGCTTTATTACTTGGTGCGATTTTTTAAACGCAAATTCGGCAAGTGAGTTGTGATTCTCATTCGTTTGTGAGAATCATCTCCTTATAGAGGCCTTTAGAGGGTTTGATGTAGAAAAGTCGCTGCGAAGCCACTTGAAAAGACTTTTGACATGGTCGAAATCATGATCGTGGTAGTCTGCAGCCAAGTAATAAATGACACCATGCCATTTGTAAATAAATTTGCATTCTATTAAATATAGAAGCAAAATGGTCTTGAGCCAGGACAATATCCCAGTTCAAATCAAATTTTATAAATAAATATAACATTTTTATTATTTCAAACCACGCTTATAAGACAAGTCTACCAATACGTTTACACTATATATTAGACCGGTCCTTATTTCTTTTTTTTTTTTGAATTCGTATGACGGCAAGCGCTAAAACTACTCTATTTGAACCTAAAAATACACAAAAAAAATTGAGCTTGATTGGACAATTTTTATGGGTGCCCCCGCCAACAATTGTTTGTCATTAAAGTTAGTTACTATCATATAGGGGAAATTATCACCTTTGGTGCTCTTTTTTTGACATAACTCGAGAACCACTAGTTCGATTTTGTTTAAATAAATTGAAAAATAATTAAGAATTAGAATTCCTTTAAAATGTGTATATATAGCGTTTTTCTATATAATCAACAGTTTAGCCGGTAAAAATAAATGTATGAAGAAAATAAATATTTTTTGCCTAAAATATTAATATTTTTTATTTTTTAAATTCATAGAAAATCCAAAACGAACAAATACATTTTAAAATTAAAAATCTAAAGCGATGACAACCAAAAGACTTCGATCGGATGATGACATTATGTTAATTGGCGTAATGGACCACCAAATTACTGGAGCTAAATTACCAGGAAGAAAACAAGTGCTACAAGTTTTATTTTATAATTTAAGAATAGTTGGCTTAAATTTAAGAGAAAGTTCTAGATTAGTTGTTGCTGAGGTCAGCACGTTTTGGCAAAAAGCACGAATTCCAACACACCATGAAAAACACTGCATTGAGAAGCTGGAAAAATTATACAACAAGTGGAGAGATATTACAAAGCATCATGGTCGAAAAACAGAATGTCAAAACAGGAAAGAAACTGATTTTCAAGATAAATTAGATGATTTATTCGATATCGCACATGCAAACGCGTTTGAATTAATTAAAATACAAGAAGACAAAGAGTTCTTAAAAAAGCAACGAGAAAAAGGAAGACCAGGTTGTATGCTAGGAACGGATAAAATTGTAATGCAGAAAGAAAAGCGAAAGGCAGTCCAGAAAGAACAAGAAAACCAGCGTCGAATAAAAGAAGATGAACGAAAAGAGTTATATGAACAACAGATTCAAAGAGGTATACAATTAAATATTCTATCTTTTAAGCAAATCAGAATTATTGTTGTAAAACAGGTATGATTGACATTGACGACGAAAACGATATTGAAGTTGTAGCATCAACATCAACATCTGTATCAAATCCAAATCCAGGTATATCAGGTATCTCCAGAGGTAAAACAATTTTTTTTACACCAAGACTGCTTTCAACTTTGGATAATTGGAAAATCACTGATGGTGCTGCAGTTCATATCCTAAGCGCAACTGCTGACGCGTTGGGCTATGATATCGAAGATCTTATACTAAATAGATCATCAATTCGTCGAATGCGTCAGAAGCATCGTGCAACAACAGCACAAAACATTGCAGCAAACTTTGATGTAAGTACTGTAATGTGGGTTTTCCCTATGCTTCTTTTTTATGTTTTGAGTATAAATTAAGAAACTTGAGTTTTTATTTCCAGATTCCACGTAGTTTTGTTTTGCACTGGGATGGTACAATGTTACCAGAAATTAGTGGCAGGGAAAAAGTTGACCGCTTGCCAATCATAGTCTCATCTCAAGGTATCGATAAACTACTTGGCATTCCAAAGTTAAAATCTTCGAGTGGAAAAGAAATATCAGATGCCGTGTTTAATTCAATAAATGAATATGAAATGCTTGATCTAGTTCAAATAATCTGCTTCGACACAACTGCTCATAATACAGGAGTTCAAAGCGGTGCTGCTGCTCTGCTTGAAGGAAAACTAGGTCGCGATTTATTATATTTTCCCTGCAGACACCATATTTACGAGTTGTTGATCCGTAAAGTGTTTGAAATTAGAGTGGCTACTACAGCCGGTCCAGAAGTGCTAATTTTTAATCGCTTTAGCAAATACTGGATTAATATTGACAAATTAAATTACAAGAGTTGTTTAGAAGATGAACACATTATTACAGTATTGACTGCTGAAGAACGTGGAACAATTTTAAATTACTGTCTAGATAACTTAAAACAAGCTCATAGCAGACGCGACTACAAAGAATTATTGCAATTAGTTGTCACTTTTCTTGGTGGTACGGTGCCGAATTTTAACACCTTTCGTATACCTGGTGCAACTTCTCATGCTCGATGGATGTCAAAATGTATTTATGCACTTGCCGAATTTTAACACCTTTCGTATACCTGGTGCAACTTCTCATGCTCGATGGATGTCAAAATGTATTTATGCACTTAAAATGTATTTGTTTCGTAATGAATTCAATATGACCAACCAAGAGTTAAACGGTATACGTAGTGTCTGTCTGTTCGTAGTTCGTATTTATGTAAAAGCCTGGTTTGGATGCACTAAAGCAATTGAAGCACCAAATCAGGACTTAAATTTAATTAAAAATATTATGGCTTATCCTGAAAGGGATATAGCTCTTGCTTTGCTACAAAAAATCAGCAATCATTTGTGGTATTTGTCGGAAGAAGCAGTCGGTCTTTCATTCTTCGATCCTAATGTAAGTGTTGCAATTAAAAAAAATGGTTCAGGCAATTAATGTTGAAGCAAACACAGAAAAATGCAAACGAATAATAACTAATCAAACAAATATCGGCACATTTGCGCAAAAAGATTTAAGCGATTTTGTAAATTCCAATACACACGCATTCTTTGATCGTTTAGAAATTTCAAAAGAATTTTTGCAAGTCGATCCATCGGATTGGAATGATAGATTTGACTACGCTCACGGATCACAAATTTGTAAAAACCTATCTGTAGTGAATGATGCAGCTGAAAGAGGCGCCAAATTCATTACAGATTATAATAATAAGTTAACCCACAACGAAGAGGAGAAACAATTCCTTTTTCAGGTGGTTAAAGAATATAACATGAATTATCCCACTTTTAAAAAGACTTCACTATTAAATTAATTAAATTATTACTATGAGTATGTAATTAATAAAAATATTTAAGTTTATTCTTAATTTTCAAATAAATGTAAATAAAATAAAAAAAATATATATTTTTGCCTTATTTCTCATAATAAAAACAAAAAGGTGCTTGGGGCACGGCTAAAAATTATCCAATCGTTGTCAAATTTTTTTTATGCTTTTTGGGACTAAAACGAATATTTTTAGCGCTTGCCGTAACATATATTCGAGAAAATAAATTTGTCCATATAAATAAGGACCTGTCTACTATATATATCGAAATAATACTTCAAGTCAATTCAAAAAATAAATATTCTTATATTTGTATTTGCATAAAAGCTTAAATAAATAAAATGGTACCAACTACAGTATTACAGCTAGAATCTTGAAATTCGGTATGTACATTAGGGCGTACCTCAAAAAAAAAGTTCGCCGTACACCTTCGAATATGAAGTATTATTGAAAGGTAGTTTAAAAAAAAAAATTTTTATTTTTTTATGCCGAACGTAGGGGTCGCGCTTTTACATTTTTCTATATAACTTGTATTTATAAACGGATTTTAAAGTGTGATACATCGATGTTTTTGTCTCGACGAGGCCGATTTTTTTGTCTTTGAAGTCATTGAGCTCAAGCACCCCCTTCTGGTACTTACCCATCATTTCTCAGTTGCTACTACCCTAATGTACCACTCTAATAATCGAAAATTAAAGCTCGCATAAAATCATGAATCATGTTTGAGCTCAATGACTTCAAAGACAAAAAAAATCGGACAAAAACATCGATGTATCACACTTTAAAATCCGTTTATAAATGCAGAAGTTATATAGAAAAATGTAAAAGCGCGACCCCTACGTTCGGCATAAAAAAATAAAAAAAATTTTTTTGAAACTACCTTTCAATAATACTTCATATTCGAAGGTGTACGGCGAACTTTTTTTTTTTTACTTGTAACCTGGTACGCTCTAATGTACATTCCTCCGACCAGTAGACTTTAGTAGATTGTGCTTTTAAGAAGTGAGTGTGACAAAAAGGGATTAAAATAATTCCTGACCACGTCGAAGTGCAGTAAAATTGGATTTTTCGAAATTTGTGCTTTTAAGTGGTGCGCGGGACAATGTATATAAAAGCTCTGCGGTTGTAATTTTTTGTTCGAAATCAGGTAGAAAATGATACATAAGAAGGGAGTTCAGCTAAAATAGCGCAATTCGACAAGTACATTCATTTGCCTGCGTATGAGTGCTATCTAATAGGAGGTTTCGAAATTACTATTTTAGATTTATCCATATCCATCAAAAGAATATTGAATAAATACTATCCAAAAAAAGAGGTGGAAAAAACTGATAATAAGTTTACTGGCTTCTCCACGTGCGAAGTAGCGGTTGTAGCTGCTAGACATAAATGTTATAAATATATGCTTGAAACAACCATATGTCTTCATTGCTCAACTCTCATATTTTTATACCCTCCACCTCCAGGATATACCCCCATTCACTTTGTCATTCCGTTTGTAACATCTAAAAATATTCATCGGAGACCCCATAAAGTATATATATTCCGGGTCGTGGTAAAATTCTAAGACGATATAGCCATGTCCGTCTGTCTGTCTGTTGCAAGCACGATAGCGGCCGAACGAGGTTCAGGAGGAGGTTCAAATTTTTCCTAAATGTGTCTTATGGTTGCAGATCGGTTGGGATTGAAAGTGGGCGAAATCGGCCCAGAGGGAAAAATTTTTCCCTCACAAGGACTGAAAATACCCCTAATATTTAGAGTATTTCAGCATGTTTTTTGAACATAATATCTTGTATTTACTTGATATTTGCAATTCGCATTCCCTTTATAGCATAAAAGGGCACCATAGAGTGATTTTTATTTGTAGGGGGCGAAATGGGACGAAAAGGGATAAAAATAGTACATGTCAAACGACAACAGATAGAAACACGAAATTTGGCGTGTACATACCTCTAATAGAGTACATACATAATATACAAGTATTTTTTTCTAAATTTGTACTTTTAAGGGGTTAAATGGGGATAAAAATAGTACCAACCAAACGGCTGCACCTAGAATAATGAAATGCGGTGTATATATTCGTCTGATTGCGTACACACATTAAATAAAGAAAATTTTCGAAATTCGTACTTTTAAGATGTAAAATGGAAAAAGGGGATAAAAATGGTACCACACAAATGGATGCAGCTAGAACCATGAAATTCGCGGTATACATTCCTCTGACTGAGTGACACGAAAAAAAAAAGGTTTTCCAAATTCGTACTTTCAAGGTATTCAATGGGAGCAGATGGATAAAAATGGTACCAACTAAAAGGCTACACCTAGAATGATGAAATTTTCGAAAGTCGTACATGTAAGGAGTAAAATGCGAAAAAGGGGATAAACATGGTACCAAATGGCCGCAGATAGTATCATGGAATTGGGTATATACATTCCTTTGAGTGCATAGCCACGTAAAATAATTTTTTTTTCCAAATTCGTACTTTATTTTGTTGCTTTTACGACAAAAAATGGTAGAATCATGAAGTTGTCTTATACTGCGTACGTGATAGATAAAGTATTTTCAAATGTATACTTTTGAATTTAAAATAGATGGAAATACAACCAACCAAAGGACTGCAGCTGAAAATACACTCTCTATCCACCAATATTTAGGGTATTTATGATTGCTGCCTTATATTTACTTTATGAATTGAAGTATTATTTCCATTATAAAGAGTGATTTTTTTGAGGTTAGGATTTTCATGCATTAGTATTTGACAGATCACGTGGGATTTCAGACATGGTGTCAAAGAGAAAGATGCTCAGTATGCTTTGACATTTCATCATGAATAGACTTACTAACGAGCAACGCTTGCAAATCATTGAATTTTATTATCAAAATGCGTGCTCTGTTAAGAAAGTTCAGAAAGAAAGAAATTGTGTTCAGCGACGAAGCTCATTTTTGGCTCAATGGGTACGTAAATAGGCAGAATTGTCGATTTTGGAGTGAATATCAGCCAGAAGCATTGCAAGAGCTACCAATGCATCCAGAAAAAGTCACAGTTTGGTGCGGTTTATGGGCTGGTGGCATCATTGGACCGTACTTCTTCAAAGATGATGCGAATCGTAACGTAACTGTGAATGGTGAGCGCTACCGTGAGATGATATCCAACTTTTTTTTGCCCAAAATGGAAGAACTGAACTTGGTTGACATGTGGTTTCAAAAAGATGGCGCTACATGCCACACAGCTCGCGATTCTATGGCCATTTTGAGGGAAAACTTCGGAGAACAATTCATCTCAAGAAATGGACCGGTAAGTTGGCCACCAAGATCATGCGATTTGACGCCTTTAGACTATTTTTTGTGGGGCTACGTCAAGTCTAAAGTCTACAGAAATAAGCCAGCAACTATTCCAGCTTTGGAAGACAACATTTCCGAAGAAATTCGGGCTATTCCGGCCGAAATGCTCGAAAAAGTTGCCCAAAATTGGACTTTCCGAATGGACCACATAAGACGCAGCCGCGGTCAACATTTAAATGAAATTATCTTCAAAAAGTAAATGTCATGGACCAATCTAACGTTTCAAATAAAGAACCGATGAGATTTTGCAAATTTTATGCGTTTTTTTTTAAAAAAAAGTTATCAAGCTCTTAAAAAATCAAATTATATATACATAGTATAGAAATATTGGTAGCCTTGGCTTATTAATTAAATTTCTGATTTTCATACATTTGAAATTTGTTGAGGACATTCCTCTTGTAGCGTGGAAGCACCACAAAGAAAATAGATGTTTAGACAAAAATGAATAAAATATGGTACCAATGACACGATAACAGATAGAATAATGAAATTCGGTGCGTATATCCCTCGAATTGCATAAACACGTAAAATAGAGGGATTTTTCGAAATTCGTACTTTTAAGGGATAAAAATGGGACCATCCAAATCGCTGAAGTTGATATCATGAAATTCGGTGAATATATTAGGTGTGTATTCGGTGGTCTGACTATGAAGACTCGAAACAAAAAGGTTTTTCTTCCAAATTTGTACATTTGGGCGGAGAATGGGGCGAATGGGGATATCTTTAAAATTTGTACTTTTCTTATCAAAATAATGCAGTCACTTTGTCTGTATCTGAAAATGCTTCTCCCTAATGGTGACTGGCAATCGCCTAATATTTTCGGCATGTTCACTTTCACAATTACAGCATTGTATTTATTTGTAGTAGTAGATTTTAAACAGTGCGCATAATAGTTTGAAATAGTAATTAAATATAGTAATGTGCATAAACATATCAAAATTTTCGTAATATGGTTCTGTACTTCTATGTCGACATCCTTTAATCTGCTGGTAATACTGTGGAATGCACTCAGTGGTGGAGGGTATATAAGATTCGGCCCGGCCGAACTTAACGCCTTCTTACTTGTTTATTGTAGATTTATCCAAGAAATTCAAATATTTTGTATTTAAAAACCGGATAACCGAAAAAACACCGGTTCCCCAGTTTGTCGAAAATTGCATTGCTAAAAACCGGTGATGGTGTATAACAGTTAAGGTAGCTTTGGAAAATTTTACCGAATTCCAATTCTTCACTATTCCATGTTAGTATTAAATTTAGTTTATTACATTAACGACCCTTACAGACAATAGCTCCAAACCATTTCACCTCGTATATACCCACTTTTACAAGGCATGTCTTCTTTTCAAACCAAAACGAACTATTTTCTTTGAGAAATCAAGCTGTTTTCGACAACAATGGCTCAATCTGTGCGTTCGAAGCGCAGTAAGACTGCGAAAAAGGAATACAAAATTCAAATAAACAGTCGGTCGGTAGTTGTGACAATTTAACACCACCTGCAAAAATTGCCGAACAATGACGAAAGCAATGATCTGCAGTGGACAAACGCAACAACGTCAATCGGGACGAGTTCATTATGGAACACGCGCAACTAATAAAAGATCACTCTCCTCGAAGCTGCAGGAGCGCCATAGAAATGTGCAAAAATTTAAGGACTCGTTACACCCAACGAACAAAACAAAACTACTACAGAGACGACGAGGCGAGTTATGGGTACATTTGGAAAACGAGCAATAAATAGCCATTGGTCATGGTCAGTGTGAGGCCACCTCATGCAAAAACCGAGATGACCAATAATGAGGGTAAAGTTAGCCACCACTTGCAACAATGGTGCAAACTGAGCCAAAGGAGACGAAAAACGAGGAGTTTCCTTAATGGCAGAGAGGGAGTTCTGGAATAATAACAAGCCCGATTTTTTTTTTTGAAATTTCACAACTGACCAGTCAGTCTTGCTTCCAGTTGACAACGTCTGGATTAGTTTTTGTAATTTCGATCGGACAAAAGGTAATTTCTGTTTTATTAAAACGTCAAAAATTGTAACAAAACCGTCTGTCCGTCCGTCCGTCCGTCTGCAGCTTCAACATAACACAACCGAACATAAATAAATCATCACCCATTGTGCCGTGTCGTGCCGTCAGCACCCGAAACAAAGAATGTTCAAAAATGTTCACAACAGAGGGGAATAAAGTTGTTACGTTTATGGGCAACTATACTCAGGAGGGGCGCTAAACAAAGGTTTCCACAACCACTCGGTCTTCGTTTTTTCATCTTCCACTTCCAGTGGTCATGTGTGATCGCGCGCTGTGAGAGGCGCGGAACGCCTTCAAATCATTTGCGTTTGTGATTAACAACCGCTGTGACTTTTTCCTTTTTTTATTATTATTATAGAATTTTTTATGCACGCTCAGTACTACTCATTGCGTACGCTCTGTGATCTGCTCAAAACGACACAATCATGGAGGGAATTTAAGTCCAGAGTCACCGACTGTGTCAGTGCCAGCCTCTGTGTTCTGTGTGTGTGTGTGTGTGAACTGATACATGGCGAGCCGCATTGTGGCCAAAATTACCATTTGAATGGGGGTAAACGGAAACTGATGATGGTGATGTCTTCATCCATAGAATCTAGATGCTTAGGGAATGATTGTTTATGTGTGATGGTGTATGTAGGTTTTCTGAAATACAGGGTGTTTAAGAATTTTTTATTCTACAACAATGTTCGACGGTTCAATCGGTACAATGTACGAGTGATCCAAGCAACAAAATAAACTAGTAAATCAAAAAAAAAAAAAATTTCAAATCCATGCTTTATGCAAGCAGAATTCTATTGGGCCTAGAAATTCTTTTTTAGTTATCTTTTGTAGAAGGAAAAATTACTGCAAAATTTCAGTTTTTTATCTGCCATAGAACAGCATATATTCGAAAATGGGTTTTAACTTCGTAAGGGTGGCACCTCCCCACACATTTCCATTACCGCCCATTTTTGTCACAACTACGCACATTAATGCTAGATGCACTTACACAAAATTACAGTAGGTGTAATTTTGGTTTTAACTTCATATGGGAGGTGCCACGCCCACTTTTGCATTACCGCCCATTTTAGGCGCAACTACGCACATTGATGCTAGATGCACTTACACAAAATTTGAGCACTATACGTGTCATAGAACTGACACTATTCGATAATATGTTTTAACTTCGTATGGGAGGTGGTACGCCCACTATTCCAATACCGCCCATTTTTGGCAGAACTACGCACATTGATGGTAGATGCACTTACACAAAATTTCAGCACTCTAGGTGTCATAGAACTGACAATATTCAATAATAGGTTTTAACTTCGTATGGGAGGTGCCACGCCCACTTTTCCAATACCGCCCATTTTTGGCACAACTATGCGAATTGATGCTAGATGCACTTACACAAAATTTCAGCACTCTAGGTGTCATAGAACTGACAATATTCAATAATAGGTTTTAACTTCGTATGGGAGGTGCCACGCCCACTTTTCCAATACCGCCCCTTTTTGGCACAACTATGCGAATTGATGCTAGATGCACTTACACAAAATTTCAGCACTCTAGGTGTCATAGAACTGACAATATTCAATAATAGGTTTTAACTTCGTATGGGAGGTGCCACGCCCACTTTTCCAATGCCGCCCATTTTTGGCACAACTATGCGAATTGATGCTAGATGCACTTACACAAAATTTCAGCACTCTAGGTGTCATAGAACTGACAATATTCAATAAGAGGTCTTAACTTCGTATGGGAGGTGCCACGCCCACTTTTCCAATACCGCCCATTTTTGGCACAACTATGCACATTGATTCTAGATGCACTTACACAAAATTTCAGCACTCTAGGTGTCATAGAACTGACAATATTCAATAATAGGTTTTAACTTCGTATGGGAGATGCCACGCCCACTTTTCCAATACCGCCCATTTTTGGCACAACTATGCGAATTGATGCTAGATGCACTTACACAAAATTTCAGCACTCTAGGTGTCATAGAACTGGCAATATTCAATAATAGGTTTTAACTTCGTATGGGAGGTGCCACGCCCACTTTTCCAATACCGCCCCTTTTTGGCACAACTATGCGAATTGATGCTAGATGCACTTACACAAAATTTCAGCACTCTAGGTGTCATAGAACTGACAATATTCAATAATAGGTTTTAACTTCGTATGGGAGATGCCACGCCCACTTTTCCAATACCGCCCATTTTTGGCACAACTATGCGAATTGATGCTAGATGCACTTACACAAAATTTCAGCACTCTAGGTGTCATAGAACTGACAATATTCAATAATAGGTTTTAACTTCGTATGGGAGGTTCCACGCCCACTTTTCCAATACCGCCCATTTTTGGCACAACTATGCACATTGATGCTAGATGCACTTACACAAAATTACAGCACTCTAGGTGTCATAGAACTGACAATATTCGATAATAGGTTTTAACTTCGTATGGGAGGTGCCACGCCCACTTTTCCAATACCGCCCCTTTTTGGCACAACTATGCACATTGATGGTATATGCACTTACACAAAATTTCAGCACTCTAGGTGTCATAGAACTGACAATATTCAATAATAGGTTTTAACTTCGTATGGGAGATGCCACGCCCACTTTTCCAATACCGCCCATTTTTGGCACAACTATGCGAATTGATGCTAGATGCACTTACACAAAATTTCAGCATTCTAGGTGTCATAGAACTGACAATATTCAATAATAGGTTTTAACTTCGTATGGGAGGAGCCACGCCCACTTTTCCAATACCGCCCCTTTTTGGCACAACTATGCGAATTGATGCTAGATGCACTTACACAAAATTTCAGCACTCTAGGTGTCATAGAACTGACAATATTCAATAATAGGTTTTAACTTCGTATGGGAGGTGCCACGCCCCTTTGTCCAATTGGTCAAATTTTTCCATTTCCTTGTATTGTCATCGAAAATGATTAAGTGTGCAAAATTTGAGCAAAATACCGCTCGACTGAGAATCACTTTTTGAATTTATTTAGCCTTGACGGCCTATTCTTATTCAGTATACAGATCGCAAATATTGTCAATTCTTAGCAAAACTTGACACAAAAAAATTTTTGCAGGTCCAGGACGAATTGAAGTCAGTTTAGATTTAGATATAGCCTCCATACAAATACGACTACTGGATGCTAATCACTGGATTCGATATCGACAAGTTACGATATATATCATTTATATTTCATCTATATATATAAAAATGAATCTGTGTTTGTTTGTTCTTTATAGCAGCCTAAACTACTGAAACGATCTTCTTGAAATTTCCACAGTATGTTCATGCCGAACCGGTGGTGAAAATAGGCGTAGCACCTCTCACACAAATTGGGGTTTTATTCGTTTTTTATAAATTAGCATATTCGGAGTACTGTTGCGGGTAGAATCTGGGATTTTTGTGAAAGTTCACTAATTATTATTCTGCACAGTTTTGACAAAAAATGGGCGGTATTGGAAAAGTGGGCGTGGCACCGCCCATACGAAGTTAAAACCCAATTTTGAATATTGTCAGTTCTAGGACACCTAGAGTGCTGCAATTCCGTGTAAGTGCATCTAACATCAATATGCGTAGTTGTGCCAAAAATGGGCGGTATTGGAAAAGTGGGCGTGGTACCGCTCATACGAAGTTAAAACCCAATTTTGAATATTGTCAGTTCTAGGACACCTAGAGTGCTGCAATTTCGTGTAAGTGCATCTAACATCAATATGCGTAGTTTTGTCAAAAATGGGCGGTATTGAAAAAGTGGGCGTGGTACCTCCCATACGAAGTTAAAACACAATTTTGAATATTGTCAGTTCCATGACACCTAGAGTGCTGAAATTTTGTGTAAATGCATCTAGCATCAATATGCGTAGTTGTGCCAAAAATGGGCGGTATTGAAAAAGTGGGCGTGGTACCTCCTATACGAAGTTAAAACCTATTATCGAATATATTCAGTTTTAGACCTGTTTTAGAGTATATTCGACACCGAGATTCCTATATTGTTATGTGAGTTAATTTATTTGTAACCTTCTTAGACAATATACAAATGGGCGGGATTTGAAAGATGGGGAATTTTTTATTTGATTTTGTAAAATTACACGTTTTCTTTGGATTTTTTAGCACAATAGTAAAGAAAGGCTACAAAAAAATAAATATTCATTCGTCAAAAGCCGACTTAAGTCAAGAAAATGGAAATTATATTAATTTTTTAGTTTATGTGTTGTCTGATTAGTGAACAATTTGATTGACTTTCTATATGTTTTGAATGTAGTACATTTGAATTCCAGCTATTCGATTAAGTAAGTACTTCTTACGTAGGAAGTTTATCGTTTTGATAATGAAAGGGGGAGAATCACACTCAACCTAAAAAAAATTTGACAGACAAGCCCGCTTCAATTGACGCATTGGAAGACAACATTGAAGCATTTATTCGTGATACCGGCCGAAATGTTGGAAGGAGTATGCCAAAATTGGACTAAGCGGATGGACCATTTGAGGCGCAGTCAAGGTCAACATTTGCATGAAATAATCTTCAAACGTTAAATTATATGGACCGTACTATCAATTCAAATAAAGATAAAAATAGTACCAACCAAATGACCGCAGTATACATTCCTTTGATTACGTAGTCATGAAAAATAAAAGCTTTTTCCAAATTCTTACTTTCAAGGGATACAATGGGTACGGAGGGATAAAAATGGTACCAACCAAACGGCTACACCTGGAATAATGAAATTCGGTGTATACATTCCTCTGATTGCGTAGACACTTAAAGTAAATAGATCTTTCGGAATTCGTACTTTTTGGTGTTAAAAAGGAAAAAGGGGATACAAATAGTACCAACCAAATGACCGCAGCTAGAGTCATGCAATTAGGAGTGTTAAGAAAGTTCATCGCGCGCTTCCATTTTCTGGTCAGTTTAATCGACCCACTGAAGCGGCAATTCTGTCTATTGTGACTAAATTTCGCACCAAATTTACATTGTTGGACATTAAACCACCAACACGCTTACGTAGAGTGCGAACTGAAGAAAATATCGCAGCTGTATCGGCGAGTGTTAATGATGACCATCAATTATCGATTCGTCGCCGTTCGCAGCAATCGGGCCTCTGTTACTCAAAAACGTGGAAATGCCAAAATTGGACTAAGCGGATGGACCATTTGAGGCACACTCAAGGTCAACATTTGCATGAAAAAAATGTTCAAATATTAAATTATATGGACCGTATTATCGATTGAAATAAAGATTTCATGCATTTTTCTGAATTTTGTGTTTGTTTTTTGAAAAACTTTCCTATAGCTTTTAAAAAATCACCCTTTAGAAGTTGGAGCTATTTTTGAGTAATGACACAAAAGTTGTACCAAATTTGGATCCTGTTGCTCTTTTTCACCCTACCAAACGCCCACTGTGAAGTAGTTCAAAAGAATCATATTTTGGGCTTTATCGATCGATTATACTTAACGCTATCAACGTTATGCTATACATATCAATATTCCCAAAAATTAAAGCAACCCAACGATTTTTACCTGTACCACATCAAGACACCAATGCAAGTTTCATGGGTAATTTTATGTGATATCAAAATGTTCGAGTGACCTCTTTCATTTGGACTACCAGGACTAAAATTGTATAATAATAAGTATGTACAGTCTTCGAATCCATGAAAAACTGAGTACACCGTTTTGCTATGTTTGGTGGCCTCCACTTTCAAAGTTTCATAGACATTTTCTGATACAAAATTAGTATCGCTTGGTGATATAATATGAGCGGAGAATTAATAAACTAATGATGTCTTACGTGTTGCCAACCATCTTGCCAATACTTATTATAGCATGGACAACAACCTAATGTTAAAATCACAACGTTGCCAATAGCCCAGTTCGTTATTAGATAAGACAAACACCTTTGCAACATAACATCATGTGGTTTTGGGGACCTGGCAATGCTGTTGGCCACTGCTTTATCGTACTTCGAAAAAGATAGCAAATAGAAAACAGTACTACCACGTCAATAAAAGTTACCATCTTCACACAATTACAGACAATTACTTTTCTTAGCCATAAGAGGTCGCTTTTGTAATTTATAATTCAAATCTAAAGTTTGATTTAGTCTACATACTTTTCAAAAAAAGTAACTGCACTATATATTTTAACATATGCAAATCATTCACAATAACATATAAATTTCAAATATTTCTAATGATTAAAAACATTGCAAATGCCGTGAGCAAGCATTGGCA
This sequence comes from Polietes domitor, assembly GCA_947397865.1. NCBI lineage: Eukaryota > Metazoa > Arthropoda > Insecta > Diptera > Muscidae > Polietes > Polietes domitor. The sequence continues at coordinate 20,411,012 of OX377620.1, read as the reverse complement.
CTCTGTAATCAATTTAGATACAATGTATCATCTTATCACTGTGAAGAAGTGGTCTATTCACGTATGGGAATACAAGCAGTGCCTGCTACATTGCCTGCAGAAAATCCATCTATATTTTTCCATAGTATTTATTCAGTTTTTTTTGATGGATCTGGATATTTATTCAGTTTTCTTTTGATGGATGTAGATACATCAAAACTAGTATTTTCGAAACATCCATTTATGTTGCACGTCTACGTGGCCTGAGTAATGTACATGACGAATTTCTCCATTGTAACTACAATACTTTGGTTGGTACCATTTTGTACCTCTCCCTTCTTTAAAGTTAAAATAAAAAAACATTTATCTCGTGCTTTTGCAGTTGCGGTCAAAATAATAGCAGCGCACCACAGCTTAATACACATTTTCATATATTTGTTTGTTTGATAATATTTTTATTGCTCCTTCTGCATTAAGTGCTGCGTTATGAGGTTACAAACACAATATAATTGTTTATTTTGTGATATGATTTTAATTACTTAAGACATTTCACATTTTTTGGATTATTCGACATTTTGGACCGGTCAAAATAATAGCAGGTTCAAAAAATCTCAAGAAAATGGAATTTTATCTCAATTTTTCAATTCGATTTGATGTTATAAGTAAGATATTATGAAATTTACACTACTTCTGAAATGTTATTGTATTATTTTTATTCATAAGTAGGGCGAGGAGAGCATTGTGGAGAAGAAAATCGAGTTCATATCAAAAGGTTGAAATCTGAGGGAAAATCATATAGTGAAGTTCGACGTTTATTCCAGTGTTCTATTAAAATGATTCGAAATTCGATATTATAAGAAGAAAAGAAAACTCGTGAAAAAAATCCGTTTATATCACCTACAACCATTCGCCGAAATAAAAACCAATGTATGTCCATATTTTAGAGTCTAAAATGTTCGTAGAATACTACCAGAAGTCCGAAAAAAGCCCCACTTATAAATAAAAGACATGGCACAAAAAATTGCAATTAGCAAAAACACACCTGGTGTAGCCAACCAAGAAGTGGGTGCACGTTTTATGGTCAGTTGAATCAAACATTGTTTTGTATGGTGGGACAGTCCCTCGATAGTTTGTAAGAAGCCCACATAACACGGAGTACATCTCCAGGTATAGTACCAATACAGTCAAATAGGGAGGATCAAGCTTGGGCGTTTTTTTCATATTATGGAGATGGTTCAATACATTGGCCCAGAACTACCATGGACTCTGCCCAGTACATCAAAATACCGCATAATATTATGCTTACGTATACAGAATACGGAATACCCCTTAAATGTGTCTTCTACCTGGTCATTTATCCCGAAAACACCAGCCGACTCGCAAAAAGGTGGTTTGAAATCAATAATATCGATGTTATGGAATGGTTCGGGCGGACACCGCACCTAAATATAATCAAAAATTTTAAGTGTAATGACTAAAATGAGGTCTCACTAGCAATACTGAAAAACAATATCGAGCTTTGACACGATATTATAGTGGTATGGGCAAAAATATCGGGTAAAAATTGTAAAACACTAGTCGACTCTATGAAACGGCCTTATGTAGCAGTAATAAGCCATAAAGACAGTACAACTAAGTATTAAATTCAAGGAAATATCCTTTTTTAACTTATTATTCAAAAAAGTTTTCAATTAAATTGAATTGAAACAAAATATTTTTAGTTTTTATTAGCGCTGCTATTTTTTTGACTGTTCTCATTTTTGACATAAATGGCTCTAAAGGCCTAATCTCAAAATTACATTACATTACTAAATTTTTTATTTAAAGTCAGATTAAAAATGGCACAATACCACCTTTCAATCACCGTAAAAACTTTTAAGATTTTCGAAGTAAAACTAATATTTTTCTTTGTCGACATTTTTTTATCTCGTCGCTGCTATATATTTGTATGTACATACCGAATTTTACAATTCCTGCTGTAATACTTTAGTTGTTACCATTGTTATCCCTTTTGGTCCCGCTCACACTTTAAAAGTACACATTTCGGAAAATTCGTTTATGTTGCGCGTGTACGTGGGTCTGAGTAATGTATAGGGTGTTTTTTATTGGGGTATAGAACTTTAAGTTGGCATCACTTTTTTAACTGGCGGCCATTTTGTCAGCTGTCAAGTGATTAATATTTAGTTTGGTTTGCCATTTCATCATGAACAGGTTGACAAAAGAACAACGCTTGCAAATCGTGCAAATTTATTTCGAAAGTAATGGTTCAGTTCGCGAAGTTCACCGCTCCGTCCTTTTTATGGTCGACATAATCGTCCATCAGAGCAATTAATTCGGTTAACCATGGATCGTTTTCGCACTACGTTTACTCTATGTGATAATACGCATCCGCAGAGACGTCGAACAGTGCGCACCGAATAAACAATTGCCGCTGTAGAGCAAAGTGTTGAAGAGGACCCGAATGAAGCGATTCGCCACCGTGCACAGCAATTGGAGTGGTTGAAAATTGGACCTGTAGAATTGGCTATATTCGAGCCAGCCGCGGCGGCCACATGCCCGAAATCATATTTAAACATTAATGGCATAAAATTATCCTTCCAATAAAGCCAAATTGATGGACATTAAAACGATTTTCTTGTGTTTTATTTCAATTCGAAGTTCTATACCTCAATAAAAAACACCCTTTACATGCCGAATTTCACGATTCTCGCCGCAATAATTTAGTTGGTACCATTTTATCCCTTTTTTGTCCCGCTAACCTCTTAAAAGTACAATTTTTGACTAATCCATTTATGTTGCAAGTCTACGTTGTCAGAGGAATTTACAATGCAATACGTAAATTGGTACCATTTCTATCCCTCACAACCCTTAAAAGTACAAATTTCAAACAATCCAATGTTACTGCACTTCTACGTGGCGAGAGGAATTTACATACCAAATTTCAAGATTCTAGCTGTAATACTTTAGTTAATACCATTTTAATCCCGTCACCCCTTAAAAGTACGAAAGTAAATTTATATTGCGCGTCTACGTGATTGATAAATGTACACACCGAATTTCACGATTCTAGTTGCAATACTTTAGTTGGTACCATTTTTATGCCTTTTTGTCCCGCTCGCCCCTTAAGAGTAAAAATGTTAAAAAATTCATTTATGTTGCGCGTCTACGTTGTCAGAGGAATATACACACCAAACTTCTAGACTATAGTGCAATATTTAAATTGGAACCATTTTTATCCCTTTTTGTCCCACTCGCCCCTTGCATGTACAAAAATACATTTATATTGCGCGTCTACGTGACCAGATGAATGTACACACCTAATTTCACGATTCTAGTTGCAATACTTAGGTGGTACCATTTTTAACCCTTTTTGTACCGCTCGCCCCTTAAAAGTTCATTTATATTGCTATTATCTGCGGTGAGAGGAATTTACATACGAAATTTCAAGATTCTAGCTGTAATACTTTAGTTGGTACCATTTTTATCCCGTCGCCCCTTAAAAGTACAAATTTTAAAAAATCCATTTATGTTACGCGTCTACGTTGTCAGAAGAATTTACACATCAAATTTCACAATTATAGCTGCAATATTTTAGTTGGTACCATTTTATCCCTTTTTGTCCCGCTTGTCCCTTAAAAGAACAAAATTTAAAAAATTCATTTATTTTGCGCGTCTACGTTGTCAGAGGAATTTACACACCAAATTTCACGATTCTAGTTGCAATACTTTAGTTGGTACCATTTTAATCCCGTCACCCCTTAAAAATAGAAAAATAAATTTATATTGCGCGTCTACGTGATCAGATGAATGTACACACCAAATTTCACGATTCTAGTTGCAATACTTTAGTTGGTACCATTTGTATCCCTTTTCGTCCAGCGCACTCCCTAAAAGTACAAATTTCTAAAATTCCAATTTTACTGCACTTCTACGTAGTCAGAGTAATTTACACATCAAATTTCACGATTATAGCTGCAATACTTTAGTTGGTACCATTTTTAACCCTTTTTGTAACGCTCGCCCCTTAAAAGTACAAATTTCGAAAAATCCAATTTTACTTCGTTTCTATATGGTCAGAGGAATTTACATACCAAATTTCATGTTTCTAGCTGTAATACTTTAGTTGGTACCATTTTTATCCCTTTTTAGTCCCGCTCGCCCCTTAAAAGTACAAATTTCGAAAAATCCAATTTTACTTCGTTTCTATACGGTCAGAGGAATTTACATACCAAATTTCATGTTTCTAGCTGTAATACTTTAGTTGGTACCATTTTTATCCCTTTTTGTCCCGCTCGCCCCTTAAAAGTACAAATTTCGAAAAATCCAATTTTACTTCGTTTCTATACGGTCAGAGGAATTTACATACCAAATTTCACGATTCTAGCTGTAAAATGTTAGTTGGTACCATTTTCATCCCTTTTTGTCCCGCTCAGCGCTTAAAAGTACAAATTTCGAAAAATCGAATTTTACTTCGTTTTTATATGGTCAGAGGAATGTACATACCAAATTTCACGATTCTAGCTGTAATAATTAAGTTGGTACCATTTTCATCCCTTTTTGTCCCGCTCGTCCCTTAAAAGTACAAATTTCGAAAAATCCAATTTTACTTCGTTTCTACATGGTCAGAGGAATTTACATACCAAATTTCATGTTTCTAGCAGTAATAATTTAGTTGGTACAGTTTTTATCACTTTTTGTCCCGCTCGCCCCTTAAAAGTACAAATTTCGAAAAATCCAATTTTACTTCGTTTCTATACGGCCGGAGGAATTTACATACCAAATTTCACGATTCTAGCTGTAATAATTTAGTTGTTACCATTTTTATCCCTTTTTGTCCCGCTCACCCCTTGAAAGTACAAATTTCGAAAAATCCATTTATGCTGCTAGTCTGCGTTGCCAGAGAAATTTAAATATCGATTTTCACGAATATAGCTGCATTACTTAAATTGGTACCATCTTTATCCCTTTTTGTCTCTTTCCTCCCTTAATAGTACACATTTCGTAAAATCCCTTTTTGTAGCTCGTCTGCATGGCACGCACCAAATTTTACGTTTCTAACAACTGCCGTTTAGTTAGTACGAAGGTTCAATGTTTATCCCTTTTTGTCCCATTTCACCTCCTAAAAGTAGGAATTTCGCGTCTCCTCCTTCATATTTGTGAACTACTCTCCAAATTTCAAAGCACTGGCTGCAGTAGTTTAGTTTGGGCGCTGATCAATGTGTCAGTCAGTCAGTAACGCAACAGTTGTATATTTAGATGAATTTAAGGATACAAGGCACTATATGTGTAGACAATTAATAATGGAATATTGGTATTACATACTTACATTTGACTGAAAATGTGCTCATCTTTTCTTTGGACATTTTACAAATAATATTTTCTGCATTACAAATGCACATCACGTTGAAAACTAAAAAAACACAACACAAAACACTTTTTCACTCGATTTCCTAATGGGAATCTTCTCCTTCCTTTTTCACTGTTAGGAACTGCTCTCTTCTTTTCACTGACTACACATTGCAAATGACCACTTGTTGTTTGCGTTTGCTTCAATTCATCAGTTTTTAGTTTTTTATTTGATGGCTAATGCCATGTATTTATTACCAAAACATTGTATATTCGACTTCTTTATATGCATTCAACTTTCCTTACAGCAGTTACAACACTTTGATCTCACTAAAAATGTATTTAATTGTTGATTTCCTTTAAACGAATACCGGAACAATTTAACGATTAGAAGGATCGCGAAAAACTAAATGAAATGTCAGAAAAGGAGAGGGAGTCGCTCATTGTTGTGAATTGATTCTGATTAGAACAATTCACAATAACCTAGTGAAGTTGTCTGTGCTATGAAACAGAGTTGTATTAGAACTTGTTATGCATCACACTGGAATACAGTGAAACTTCGATATAGCGCTCTTTTGAAACTCAATATAACGGTAAACTATAGCTATAATGAATTTTGATTATATTTATTCAAGTTTATGGGTAAATCCAAAAAATGGCATGCAGAATTTTAAAATTGTCAAAATTACATGTATTTGTAAATGAAATGATGGGCTATATATTTTTATCTCCGAAATATAAAAACCATAAGCTTTTACTCCCTCCTCCTGCAGGACTAACTAACTTTGTCATTCCGTTTGTAACACCTTGAAATATCGACCTGAGACCTTATCTATATATCTATATATATAAAAGAGTTGACTGACTACCCCAGACCAAACGGCTGAAGCCAGGGTCATGAAATTTTCAGGGTACTTCCCAAATATGACGTCGTCGACTAAGAAAGAGTTTTACGAAATTCGTACTTTTAGGGGGTAAAATGGCCCAAAAAGGGATAAACATCGAACCTTCGTCCTGACTAAACGGCAGTAGCTATAAACATGAAATTCGGTGAGTTCCTTGCAATGACCATCCAGACGAGCTTCAAATAGGGATTTTTCGAAATTTGTACTTTTAAGGGAGGAAAGAGACAAAAAGGGATAAAAATGGTACCAATTTAAGAATTGCAGCTAGAATCGTGAATATCTGTATATACATTTCTCTGACAACGTAGAATTGCAATATAAATTGATTTTTCGAAATTTGTACTTTAAAGGGGCGTGCGGGACAAAAAGGGATAAAAATGGTACCAACTAAAGTATTACACATAGAATAGTGAAATTTGGTATGTAAAATCCTCTGACCATATAAAAGCGAAGTAAAATTGGATTTTTCGAAATTTTTACTTTGAAGGGGTGCGCGGTGCACACAAGGAGATACAAATTGTACCAACCAAAGTATTGTAGCTACTATCGTGAAATTTGGAGTGTAAATTCCTCTGGCAACGGATAAAAGTAGTACCAACTAAAGTATTGGCAATTTAGAAGCGCTAATCTAAAAGAATTTTTCGAAATTTGTACTTATAAACGGTGAGCGGGATAAAAATAGTACCAACTAAAATAGTGCAGTTAGAGTTGCGAAATTTGGAGTGTAAATTCCCTGAAAACGTAGAAGCGCAATCTAAATGGATTTTTTTTGAAATTTGTACTTATAGGAGGTGAGCGGGACAAAAAGGGATAAAAATGGTACCAACTAAAGTATTGCAGCTACAGTCGAGAAATTTGGAGTGTAAATTCCTCTGACAACGTAGAAGCGCAGTAAAATTGGACTTTCGAAATTTGTACTTTTAAGGGATGCGCAGGACGAAAAGGGATACAAATTGTGTACCGTCCTTTAATTACTTAATCGCGGAACATAAATGGATATTTCAAAATTTGTACTTAATACAACGATACGTCCGGACAAGATATAAATGTGTTACCAAATAAAGTACACATTTTTAGGGGAAGCAAAAGCACATGTTACCTATAGTGGGTTTTCAAAATGTGTACTTTTGGGAAAGAAATGCAAAAAGTTATAAACTGGCTGGCTGAATCTAGAAACATGAGATCGAGGATATAAATGGTGATAATTTGATAAAAATTATACATACGAAAGAGTTCAGCTAAAATAGTCCATATCGACAAGCACATTACTTTGACTGTGTGTGAGTGCTATATAATAGGATGTTTCCAAATTACTATTTTAGATTTATCTATATCCACAAAAAAAAATTAAATAAATAAATAAATAACAGAGACGGATAAAATTGACAAATAACTGGCTTTTTCGCGTGCGAAGCAGCGAGTACAGCTAGTAACGTATATTTATTCTTGACCGACATACAAATTTAAGATGATCCGTCCGTCTGTTGAAAGCATGCTAGCATCTAAACGAAAGGAGCTAGAATGTCCAAATTTTCCATAAATGTGTCCTATAGTCGTAGAACGGTTGGGATTGCATCTGGACGAAATCGGTCCAAAGGAAAAATGTTTTCCCTCATGAAGACTGAAAATACCCCTAATAATCAATGCTATCAAAAAAATTTCTCCTAATAAAGACTGGAAATACCTCTAATAATTCCTAATATGTAGAGTATTTAAGCATGTTTTTCAATATGTCTACCTATGTTTACTTATTATATTGCGAAAGTAACGAAAGTAGCAAAAACTTGGACCATAAAGTAATTCTTATTTGTAGGTGGTGAAATGGGGATTAAAAGTGTACCTATCAAACGACAACAGCTAGAATCACGATATTCGGTGTGTACATTCCTCTAATTGAGTAAGTGCATAATATAAAATTATTATTTTCAAATTCGTACTTTTAATGGGAATAGAGGGATAAAAGTGGTGTGAATAAAATTCCGTGTATATATTCCTCTGATTGCGTAGACACGTAAAATAAAAGGATTTTTCGAAATTCGTGCTTTTAGGGGCGTAACATGCCTACAAATTTATGATTTTTAGATGTCTATAAAGCCATTTACAATACATGAAAAATAATATTCAGAAAAGTATGTTAAATAAAGGGAATATTGTAGTTTTATTTATATACAAAAGATCGTAGGAAAGAGTGTAATGTCCGTCACGTAACGTCCGTCGTAGACGAAATTAACATTTTTGGATAATTCTCAGTAGAGCAATTTTTAAATTTTCAAATAATCCTCTTTCCTTTATGTATTTCTTTTTCTGGTTACTGAGCAAAATATTCTAAAAATTATGCAAATGCCCGTTGACGTCCAAGCCTACTTCCATTTTTTGTAACGTCCGTCGAGTTACGGAATATATTCTAACTTTGCTCATATCAATATTTTTATATATTTTTCCAAACCTTCGTTTAAGTTCGAAGATGGGCGAACTTCTAAAACTGCACATGTCCTCTGAGAGTGAGGGTATACACTGCTCGTCATCAGGTTAGCACACCCCTCATCAGCTTAATATAATTGCTCTTGTAGTTGTTGTTGTTAAAATACAACAACATTTTTTTACTCTATTTTTCTCATCTTCTTATACACCATCATTGGCAAAGTGAACATGCGAAGGAAAGATCCCGTTATCTGTTTTTTTGCTACTTTCTATTATTTTTTATGGAAAAGTGTGCTGTATTTTTGCGTCATCAGGTTAGCACATGTAAATTATTTTTAGTTTATCTTCAACAGTTGAACGCGTATTGCAACCAAATTTTTTATACTGGTCAAGTACCCTATCAGCTTTAATATGAGGAGAAATCCAAAATTGAAGCTTACAAGGATGCTGGGCTGTCAATAAGTTCAATATCCAAAAAAATGGGCAGAAGTCGTAAAGTTATATCAGCATTCCTGAGCAATAAGTTGGAATATGGTAAAAATAATAAAGGAGGAAATAATAGAGTGATTTCGGCTGCTGATAAGAGAGCAATTTTGAGAGAAGCCTCGAACTCCCACGCCTCGACTGCAAAGATCAGGGCAAATGTTAATGTGAAAGCGAGCTTATATACAATTCAAAGAGTGATACGTAGTGCTCAACATTTAAAAAGACTCAAATTGAAGAAAAAACCCCACTAAACGTTGCTCGAAAGGAAGCGCGCTTGAATTTTGCGCGGGAGCACATGACATGGAATTCTGATTGGCACTACGTTGTCTTCTCGGATGAAAAAAAATTTAATTTGGAAGGTCCAGACGGATACAACTACTACTTCCATGATCTTCGCAAAGAGGAACACCAGTTGGATCGCCTTCATAGTAGGGTTGGGGGTGTGATGGTGTGGGGAGCCATCTCCTATTATGGTACGTGCGAGTTACAGTTTTTGACTACAAATATGAACGCAAACACCTACAAAAACGTACTTGAAATAGCTTTTCCCAATTTTCAAAACATGTTCGGAAATCTGCCATGGACTTTTCAACACGATAATGCCCCGATCCACACTGCCCGGGTGGTTAAGTCATGGTTTGAGGATCAAAATGTCCGTATAATGCAGTGGTCGCCTTATTCACCTGACATCAATGTAATAGAAAACGTGTGGGGATGGCTGGCTCGTAAAGTTTATGAGTCTGGGAAACAATATTCCAACAAAGAGGAGCTAATTCAAGGCATCAAGGACGCTTGGTCCACAATTTCTCTAAATTATATTGGAAAATTGTATGAGTCGCTTCCCAATCGAATCTATGAGGTCATTCTCAACAAGGGAGGATCGACACATTATTAAATTTTGTTAAAAAATGTTTAAATTACTATATGTAAATGTTTATAAATAATTTCATGGCTAAAAACATTATCAACAATGAAAAAAAGTTATGTGTGCTAACCTGATGACCAAATTTGAATTGTTATTTTTTGTGTTATTTTTCGAAAAAAAAAATCAAAAAAATATACAAAAAAAATAAAAAAGCAGTATTTTTTGTTTTATTTAACTCAGAATTGAATCGGCCATAAACAAAAATAATTTAAATTAATTTTAAAAACAATAGCGCTTTAAGTTTCGATCCTAAACCACTTACACGAGGGTATGTGCTAACCTGATGACGCGCAGTGTATATTAGTCGGTTTAATCTACCGAAACTACTTGTTCCAACAGACTTGTTCCAAACTGCATGCGAAATCAATCGATTTCAGCTTGAAATTACATAAAGTCGATTTATATGGGACGTAACATTGCTAAATAGTCCTTGAAAGGCTATAAACAAATGATTTGGCTTATGTGCAGTAGGCTGGGTCGCGGAAAAACAATTTCCAGTCACCCCAGGAAAATAAAGTTTGGGATGTTTAATGATAGGCCTGTTCGATTGGACTTACTAGCTTAATTTTTGTATGGAATTTACTCGCTTAACAATAAAGTAGCTTATAACTCTTAGCGTTGCTGCCGGATTTTTCTTGTTGATCCATTTAAGATAAACCAATGGGCAACAATGATGCCACCTTATCAAGTCTCTTAAACGTAAGCTAGTAAGCCTAATCGAACAGGGCTGATGATTTGCAAAATATTTCGGTCCTAGATCAAGTCGTCTGTGAGCTAAATGCTCATGCATCGCTAAAAATCATGTTTTTCCGTGTATTTGTTATGTTAGACCCTTGAAGGCACTTTAAATATAAATATTTATTATGATGGCTGTTTTTCTTTAAGACTGGAGAACTAAGCTGCGATAGCAAAAATCTAAATAAAATGTTAAAATTTCACTGAAAATAAAAAATTACATTTTTAAAATTGTCGCTAAAAGCAATATAAATGTGTGTGTGAAAACAAATTTTGAAAAAATAAGTATGTAAGTCAAAATTATGGTGAGGCTAAGTCCAATAAAGTCAACACAAAATATATTTTTTGATACATATGTATGTTTATATTGTAGTTGGCGACAATGTGAAAAAATAATTTTTTATTTTGAGAAAAAAAAATAAATTTTTATTAACGTTTTTGTTATCCCGGCTTAAAGAAAAACAGCCCTATTATCTTAGAATAACTCATTGGACATATTTTTAGACGTTAGATTGTTTTTTTTGTGTTTTTTCATTGTGATAACTGAAAACTTTTTCGAATGTGGTGGTTGTATTTTTTAAAAAAATAAATAGCTTCAGTCAATATATTTCTAATGACGCTTATCAAATCATAATTGAATAATTCAATCTTCCTTTCTGGGGGTGACCGCAGCAACTTATTGTCGTGGCCCATCCTAATATACAGTTTACCGACATAGCTCAGATTTTTCCCAAATTAATTGAACTTTTCACTGTGATCACAACAACACACAAAATTGTTGCCATCAAATTAATACTTCCCGAGTTTAGGGACTCCAAAATTTCGGATATATAATAGCGGGTTTTGGACATAACTCAGAGAAGAAAATCATTAACCCAGTAGGAAGGCCGGCAAGGAGAGTATTAAATCTTTAACCCCGACCGACCCGAAAGACTTTGATCTGCGTTGCCAATTTTGGACATACCACAAAGTTGAAAATCTTTATTATCTGGTCGAAGGCTGGTTACGGGTTTGGTTCGCTTCGAAATGACTTAATGGAGTTCCGATACACCATTAAAATGTACATCTACCTACGATATCCCTATTGCCCCGATCCGACATCAAGAATCATCATATATCCAATTACACCGTACGATCTGTTGCCTCTACACAACATTACAAAGTTCCAAAAAATAAAATTTTGTGTTAAAAATTTTGGACTTAGCCTGGATAATATCCAGTGTAAGTCAAAAGCCAGTGTAAGTCCAAAAAAGTCAACTCAAAATATTTTTTTGAAAATTGGTTTATATTGTAGTTGGCGACAATGAGAAAAAATAGTTTTTATTTTGAGCAAAAAATATATATTTTTTATCGATTTTGTTATCGCAGCTTAAAGAAAAACTGCCCTAATATTACATATTTACTAATTCGGTACTTCTTTCGTCCAAAAATGTTTAGTAGACCAAAACTATTCTGAGGCGACAAGCTATGATATCATTTTATTGTGCATTCCACAATTCACAATAGAGCAGACTCTGTCAAAAACTGTCAATGCATGAGAAGACAACAAGCATAAATGATAAAAAATAACGTTTTCTGAATGATATGATGCTTAGTCTAGATTATAATTGATTCATAATTTCTTTCTACCTCGTTATAGAAAAAAATGGAGTATTCCCTTCAAATGTGCGCTGTTTTCAGCTTTGCAAAATGTCTCGTTAGTTTTGTAGCAATTCGCCGATGTGCTATCTTCCTACTCTGTTTCTTGTTGGCCACTAGCAATTCACAATAGTTGTCAACAAGAAGAAGAACCAGTTGTGAGAAAATTGTTGTTGTGGAAAAAAGTACGGCTAACTATTAACGAGAATATAATTAATATTTGAAAAAAATCCATAAAGATAGCTAAAAACTACGAAAGCTGGAAGTACTGAGCCGCAACTCGTAACAAACGAAGGCAGACAATAACGCAAAGGAAACCTTAAAAATAAAGTGTGTAACATTGACAATGAAAACAGCAGAAACAACACCCACTCTTCTCTTGGTCGAAGGAGGCACTGCCAAAGGAACAGTGGAATAAGGGGCTTTACCAAAAACAACAATAGTAAAACACGACAAATGTTTAAACAGCAGTTAATAAAAAAAGAATGAAATAAGCAGCAAAAAGCTAAAAATAGATAAACAAACAAATATACTACTATAACCATAGAGAAAACGAGAGCGAGCACATCAAATATACAATTATTGTTCCAAAAACAACAGCAGCAACAACAATAGAAAGTGATTACTCAAGGCGTAAACTTACGCTAAACAAAAACAACAATTTTAATTTCACACCAACAACAATAACAAACAAGACGACGGACGCAGCAGAATATCGATATCGCAAAATCAAATCAACAATGACGTCTTTAGGGGGAGCAAGTATACCCACAATATCAGCGGCCGTTTCCTCATCATCACTGTCAACGAAATCGTCGTCTTCACGAACGAATTCGAATGATGCCTTGAGTAGTTCTACGGCCAAACAGCTGTTGTCCACCAAACAGATTGTCCAACAGAAGTTCAAAGAAAATGAAAATGTTTTGTCGGTATGTGACTTTGAAATGTTATCAGTAGCGTGTGTCTATGTTTTATTGATGGTCAATTATCATCTTTTTTTTTTTAATTTTCAGATCTTCGAGGCATATCAAATTGTGGGACAAGAACATACCAGCCGCATCCTGTGTCTGGTGGTGTCTGTTGCTGGCGGCACTTATGCCGTTTTCTCTATGACGGCATCCCGTTTACCACCGCGGATGTGCAGTGATTTGACAATCGATAGGGCTTTTCCTTTGAATGAATCATTTTATATTGGCAATGGTAAGAAGAAATCTAATCTATAGTTTGATAAAGAAACCTGTTTTCGTAGAGTTGCTGGACAAAAAAATCTAATTTTTAACCTTGAAAATTGGTTGATGCAAGCTATATTTTTGTCTATTTTAGTTTTCAATGACACAAGGCTTTAATTTTAAACATTTTCAGAGATAGACCAGAAGTAACATAAAATGTAAATATAAATACATATATACCTATTTATATATTAAGCTGGGTCGCGGTCCATACAAATGGAAAAACAATTTCCAGTCAACCAAAGAAAATAAAGTTTAGATTGTTTAATGATGATTTGAAAAATATTTCGTTCCTATATCAAGCCGTTTGTGAGCTAAGCTCTCATGAAAACACCCCTAAAAACATTCTGTCTTTAAATCTGAAATGACAGACCCTTAAAAGCACTTTAAATATAAATTTTTATTCTTGTCTTAGAGTAACTTAATGCTCGAAATATTTGTCACGTTTTTGTATTTTTCCATATAAACAACTTACAACTTTTCCGTATTTGCTGATTGTATTTTATAAAAAATGAATAGCTACAGTCAATACCTTTCAAATGATGAAAATCGGAAGGAAATTGATGCCGCAGCACTCATTTTTGTAAAAAAAGAGTTTGAAAATGTTGCCTCTGTAAACCATCCCCTGTATTTAATTATTTTACAAAAATAGAGTCAGTGACGTTATTTTTCATCCGATATTCATAATTTAGGCATAATTCGAAATATATTGATTCCTTCTATTTATTTCTCATGCCATAGTTTATTAAATGTTCCCAAGAAATATGAGTTTTTAGCTGTCACTTTTAAAAACCACAATAAATCAAACTAAACGTCTAAGAATTTCACCAATGAGTTATTCTAAGACAAGAATAGAAAATTATATTTAGAGCGCTTCTAAGTGCCTATAAATTCAGAAAAAAATGTTGGACAAAAATGCAGCACAAAAAATACTGAGGAAAACATGATTTTAGAGGTGTTTTTAGAAGCGAACTCACAGGCGGCTTAAGCCATCGCCGAAATATTTTGCAAATAATCATTAAACAATCCAATCTTTATTTCTGGGGGTTATCGCAGCAATTTATTTTCGTGATCCATCCTAATGTATATATATATATAAAGATATATATACGATCGCGCAAAGACCGTTCGCGTGTCTGAAAAACATGACAGCATTCAAACAAAATTAATAATATAAAAAGAATATATTTAAACAAATTAGATCACTAAAATGTTTAACGCACATGTCATGTCTTATAGTTGCTTGTTAACTTAGCTTTCTAATTGGGCAAAGTACTTTCAGTTGGAAAAAAAACCTCACACACAAAAGACTAAAACAAAGATGTCCCAGCAAAAAATAACATGACGAAGAAGTGGTTAAACATAGGTTCAACTGGTGAAAAGATTATATGGAAGTAATTCTTTTTTGGGCGAATCATACATAATTTTAACCTAGGGTTGTCATTGGGAGGAATTGGTTCATTTACAGATACCAGCCATTTCGTTCGAATGAGTGATTAGAAGCACTGCATGTTCGATGCTTACATGCAATTTTTCATAGGTGAAAGTTATTCACTTTTGTGAGAGTTCTTATGAATCATTTCTCTGAATTAATTAAAAATGTAGTGAAACGAATCTAAATCTTTCTTGAAACAGATATTATATTACTTCGATTTAATTTTAATAGAACTCCACTTGTACAGGCGTGTTTGGCAATATTTCGTTTTTTATCACATTTTAAAAACAACACAAATATTTATAAAAATATATTTAGTTTTAAGTTAAAAATACCTACATGTTGTATTTTCTTTGAAAGAAGTCTCTCTCTCTCTCTCTGAACATTCTGATCTGCGGCAGTTTTTGTTTCTCTTGTCGAATTCTTCGCAATTCTTAAGTTCTCTCTCCGATTTAAAATACTTTTCAGTATATTCTTCTCCATTCTCTATCCTATTTAAAATTTTAAAACTTTTTGTTAAAAATGTAAAAAATTCACCAACATTTTATATTCCAAAAATGTTCTCAATTCATAACAATCGTTCCTTCTTCATTTACGAAAAATGGTACCATTAGTATAGTATTTTTATGACACTCCAACATTATTAAATAAAAAAAATATTTGAGATCGAAATTGAACAAATAAATATTTATATTCTACCCATAAGACCCATATTAAAATCGATTACACAAACCACAATTAGTCATTTAACATACAACGCAAAAGAATTATTTTTTTTCGATATTTGATTGTTTTACATTTTCTATAATGAAGATATGAAATAAAAAAGTTAACTTAATTCTATTGAATGAATTATCTTGAATGCATGATTGAGTAGCAATGAACGTGTCATTCATTGGAAATACTTCCATATTATTGCTGGAAACACTTTATTAGACAAATGTATTTGGATTTGAGAAACTATTTAGAATGAATTCATTCATTTTGAACTACTTCCAAGTTTTTTTTTTGCTGGGGTGTTATAAGTGTTTGCTTGAAATGACATTATGTTTCCATTAATCAATAATACCAGAGGTGAACTGGTGAAGTGTACTTACTGCCTTCTAATTCAAAAGTAATGGTTATTCTAGCAACTGAAAATATTAAACACTGATGATTCAATAAAGACTCTTAACCCAAAAATACTAAAAGAGGAAGATTGGGTTCTTGTATTTTTCAAAGCTAAAAACACAATTGTGTTTATTTATATTAAGAGGTAGAAAAACAATTATGAATCAAATACCGAAGTATCATATCATAAGTTAACTTCGTCCACTCGTGAGAATGAATTCACCGCGATGTCTCTCACCAGAAGTGTTGTCTTCCTAATTGTGTATTTTGGCCTTAACCAGCTTGAATGTTGTTGAGCTGAATTGTCACTAAAAGACCCCATGGAAAAATTAACTGACAACTCGTAGGACTAGTCCCTGATTGGTAGTCCCGGTCATAGTTCAAATTCAAGTATATGAAGTTGACCGTTTCCTTTTACACGTGTGACTTGGACATATCCACAATCTGTTAGCAATTTTAGAACCGGCCTCGAAGAACATGACTAGGGCCACATCTCAAAGGGCATGTCCGATGTCTGTTCTGTATTATTTTTACTGAATTGTTGGCTATTTGGAGAGCTTAACCAATATTTCCTCAAATTTGTTTTAATTATTATTCAATACTTATATTTAAATATAGAATTAAGAAGTAAATTGTCATTTTATTTACACTTAGGGGCCAGTTCTGTGATATATCTACCTAGAGCTGACAGTTACCAGGTACTTCAAACAATGACAATAGCGAAATGCAAATCTCTCATTTATTTAAATATAGAATTAAGAAGTAAATTGTCATTTTATTTACACTTAGGGGCCAGTTCTGTGATATATCTACCTAGAGCTGACAGTTACCAGGTACTTCAAACAATGACAATAACGAAATGCAAATCTCTCACGACGAAAATTCAAGAACAAATATTCACTTTGCGGTGAATAGGCGAAAAATTGTCTATAATTGCCGTTTTCTTGATTCAAATCGATTTTAAACAAATTGATGGGTCTTTTTTGTGACATTTATTTACTTTCGTGCTAAGAAATTTCAAAGAACACGCGAGATACTTTAGGTCTTTTTGACGACCTAAAAGTTCTGTTATTGTATTAGAATTCAAAGAGCAAACAATGAACATCTTGTATAGCAGCTATCAGCAATTCCTAATAGAAAATACTTTTGCATGCATACATATGTTCTATTTTCCCCCTTTACCAACAAGCAAAGCAATACGAATATGATTCGAAATAATATTGTGACAACAATCCATACTCGTATTGCGAAAGTAACATCAATGGGAGAAGTTTGTGCGGCCAGGGCTACACTCCAAGGCAATAAGAGAACAATGCTTATGGCCGAAGAAGAAATCTAAATGATATTGCCTTGTATGCTTGCCGCAGATACAGCAAAACCAATCATATTTTACACAATAATTAGGCATTTTCGGCCAAACTGAAAATTCAATTCAACGGCCATACCTGAAATTATTTTTAATAAATAAATTATTCAGGTTTTATGTAAAAAAATATATTTCAGTGAAATTTTACATAGAATATTTTTCCATTCATAATAACACTCTCCCCTAAAATTCAGTTTTGTGGGACAGTTTGCATCAATTCGGAAAAAGTACAAAATTGACCCTAACATGAATTTAGGCTTATTTCTCGCATTTAAGTTGAGTTCTGAGTTTTGGTGTATTCATAGACTTATAGTAGAATTTTATGACAAATATTTTTGTATAACATTTTGACACGTTCAACCGCTGTTTTAAGGAAGTTTTTTACACTTTTGCACAAAAGGAAAAGAGCTGAAGACTTAAAATGTTCCACAAAAAGTTTCTTTTATGTTTTGAGTAATACTGATAAATATATCCCATACTTAAAATGTAAGTTTCACAAGGTTCCCTATGCGATCTGCATCAAAGGTTGTGCAATAAAATGCCATTCACGCCGAATCACATATGGTCATCTCCCAAAAAAGGTCTACCAAAAAAAATTAAATCAGACCACACTAATAGCTTTTAGCTTTATTCTTTCCTTATTTCGTCAACTTTTTTATTATAAAACTTCAAGTTAACTTGTTCTCTTTTATTTTTATTAAAAGTGTTGAAGTGTTATAACAAAAATTACTAAAATTGTTTACTACGAGTGGACATTTTTGTCCCGCCCGTTTTTTCGCAGCCGTATTTCTGCTGTACCTAATGAAAAATTAAGAGATAATTCTCATATTTCATAAATCTACGAACAAAATATATTCTCTGACCTTCATTTACATGTGTATAAGGAAAAACAAAGTTCTCAAAAAATCGCTGAATTTTGTATATTTCGTTTCGATGTAAAATTGTTTTTAATTTTGTACTAAATCCTGGATTTTTTGAGTGTATGTATCGTTGGCCTCTTTATTTAAATTTTATTTTCATCGTTTTTATCTTGTTTTTTTGTATTTTTATAACCTACACCACTTCGTGGACTAGGGTATTATAAGTTAGTTTTCCGACAAATGTAGTACTCTTTAAACGCTTTAGAACACTAAAAAGGCTGATCGACTTCTTCAGTTTCTTTTTTGTTTTTGGCGTAGTTTAAGGCGTGCGAATGTCGCGTCTGGGCCACTGGGATATGCCCATATATTCTTTTTTACCTTTTCTATCAGAATCTTGTTATTTTTTTCTATTATATTGTGTTATATTATACTCCTATATAATATGTTTTGTATTTTATTTTGGGTTACGGAAGGTTATTAAGAATCGAATAACTTTAAAACGCGGCATCATATTTTTGCGACATTATTATCAAATGATCCTTATCTCAATCCTTACTTTCGAATAGTGTTCCCATTTTTTTTTGAGTGTATGTATCGTTGGCCTCTTTATTTAAATGTTATTTTCATAGTTTTTATCTTTTTGTCAAATTTTTAGTATTTTTATACCCTACACCACTTCGTGGACTAGGGTATTATAAGTTAGTTTTCCGCCAAATGTTTGTAACACCAATTAATAATCGTGCTAGAGCCACCTTTAAGTATACGGATTGGCTTAGAATCACCAGCTGAATCGATTTACCGATGTCTGTCTGTCCGTCCGTCTGTTCGTCTGCTGTCCATCTAAGCTTGTTCGCACTCTATAGGTCGCAATTGCTGTCCGATTATCATGAAATTTGGCAGAAGATACTTTTTTGTCCTTGGCCAAAAAATCGATATTGAATTTGGAGGAAATCGGTTCTGATTTAGATATTGCCCCCTTACAAATGTCGCTCGCCATTTGACTATGTAATTGTAATGAGATAGTAATTTGTAATGAGATAGAAAGTTGGGTGTATCATATAGTCGGTTCCGTCCGTCTTTAACCTTTCCTTACTTGTTTGGGAGATACCCATATGTCCATACTTTGGTATAACCCAAATGGGGCCCTGCTCTATTACAGCTCTAGAAACTATATTTTACATCGGATCTTCATCAAAGTTTGCAGATCATTAAATGTTTCAAATAGGGATACCTACCGTGTTGTTATAGGCCCCTTCAAATGTCCGTCCGATTCATCCTATTACCGCTGTATAATCTGTATTTGTCATTGGATCATGATCAATTTTTCCAGATCATGTTGTATTTACTTTACTCGGAATATCTGCTGGAAAATTGGATCAATTACTTTTTTATTTACCACTAGCTTTTTGTACCCGGCGTTGCACGGGTTTTCGTCTTCCTTATGTATATAACTTTGTATGCTCGCAATTTTTGTTTTGTATATTTTTACTTCTGTAAATTAGTTTAAATTAATACTTATTTATTTAAATTCATAAGTTACATTTTTAAAATGTAAAAACTTCATGAAATTTTAAATAATGGAAGGGTCTGTCGGAAGTCTCCACATAGTAAAATAAGAGTTCCACATAATGGTTGTGTATTTGATCTAAAATCTTGAAGTGCCCGATTAAGCGCTTGTAGGGATTTCTTATGTGCCATGGTGCAGTCATCCCACACAATCAGCTTGTATGTTTTCAGCATTTTCGGCATGCCTGAACTTTTGCAATATTACAGGTTGGAGAATCAACAAATTCCATAATACATGGTAATTTCAACGCTGAATGTGCCGTTCGTCCTCCATCCAATAATGTAGCAGCAATACCGGGGGAAGCAATATCTAAAGCTATCCCATTTTGAGTGCGGATGTGCGCTAATACCAAAGTGATGAGAAAGGTTATAACTGTGCCTCCTGGTGCATCGAGAAAAAAGGCCGCCGCTGTCATTTGTTACTGCAGTTATAATTTTATCAAAGGCCACAATTTGCAATTAATAGAGTTTTTTTGTTGCGACAAACAAACGCAAGTCTTCAACA
Source organism: Polietes domitor (assembly GCA_947397865.1). NCBI lineage: Eukaryota > Metazoa > Arthropoda > Insecta > Diptera > Muscidae > Polietes > Polietes domitor. Next base: position 20,390,506 of record OX377620.1, on the reverse strand, counting down.
TTGAATTGCCGTTCTCTTAGCAAATCCCAATCAATAATGTCAACGATAGAACGTTCAGGCACCATCAATCCAAGTTGATTAACAGTTTTGTTGCTGATGGCTAGGAATATGTCTTAAATTTTTATCAGCGTATCGTTGAAAATGTTAATCGCAAATGATATAGAATCGTAACGGTCCGATAATGTTGCAAGATGTCCTCACTCATACCCTCTTTGAATTTTTCCCACATGTCTTTTGGGTTAGATGGCGAGCAAGTTCTTAATATTGTCGCAAACAAAGTTCGTATCTGGAGATGATGACAGCTGACAGAAGCATACATTAATGTGGTCCCCCAGTTTCTGACACGCCTCTCTCAACTGCTCTTAAATTTTAAACTGAAGTGGGTCCTCTCACGTTAACTTATAACATTCCCAAATAATAACATTCTACGTTGTTTGGGTGTACGGTATAAACACGGCCCAATGCATATGAAGCGTAAACAATTTGATACCCATCTACTGGAACACCTTGTTTGGTTCGAGTATGAGGAAACGCGCCAGTTGTTCATACCATGACCTCTTATATTCAAGAACCAAACCCTTACCTGAACGTAGCGGCAGAAAAAAATCGTGTTACTTTATAGTCCCTTTTTGTAGCATGACCTTTTTATAGTCAAGGGTCATCCTCTGTTCGTTACAAAAAAATATTGAAGTGAATCAATGTATTTTGGTATAGTTTTAAAATATAGTGCTTGTGATGCCCATTTGTCGTGCCTTCCCCTATTATAGCCAGAAAACGTCCCCTTTCCACAGGCTAGATACAGTAAAATTTTCAAGAGAATCCGTTATTCGTTACTTGTTTTGTGATAATTTTAATATATTGTTCGTGTGGGCAGTCTCACGTCCATTTGTATCATCACCATTGTATAGCCACCATTCAGAAACTATCCTCTGTTCAGAAGTTAGTCACAATAAAATTGTCAAGAGAATCTGCACTTCGGAACGTGTTTTATGAAAGTTTTAAAATATAGTTTGTGTGGGCGGAACCATCCCTTGCCCAGAAGTTAGCTGCAGTAAAATTATCGAGCGAATCCACCCATCGGTATGCATGTTGTGATAGTTTTAAAATATTTTTGTGTGGGAGGTACCACCCCCCTTTGTCCTATCGTGACCTAGACTATCCAGTAACCATCCTCTGTCCAAAAGATAGATACAGTAAAATTTTCAGGCGAATCGGTCCACCGGTTTGGCGTCCTATACGGAACATACAGACACACATTGATTTTTATATATATAGATATTCATTAAATTTGACTAAATATGAATTTATATGAACTACATAAAATTGCTCCTATGAAATACCTGGGTTTAGTAATCAAAGCGAGGTATATACGCAGATAGTGGTGTAGGGTATTATATAGTCGGCCCCGTCCGACTTTAGCCTTTCCTTACTTGTTATTGGACTTCAATTTGTAAAATTATGAGAGATTTGAACTGAAATGACCAAAACGTGTATTTTTGCAACAATTTTGTTCTAGCGAATTCTTCAATAACTCAGTCAATATGCAAACTCAAAATAATATGCAAAAATATTGGCAAAATTTAAGAATGGCTAAAAATTGTTTAAAAGAAATATGTTTGCTGGACAAAAACGCACACATTTCTAAAGTTTTCTTAAATAAGCTATATATCGATCGAAAGCTCCAGGTTTTTTCAAATCCGTTGTGAAAGCAAAAATCGGTTGATAAACAACTAAGCTGCACGACTTTAAGTGTGCGCAGATACGAAAAACCGGGTTTTTACCTGTAACTCAAGATTTTCAGGGTGTCTTGCCATTTTCAAGTACAGATTCTTGTTCTCCCAGAGTTTTCTACTTCATTCTTTTTTGTAACACAGTGTTTTCGGTTTTTTTACATATCGTCCTTGCGAATGACAATTTTATGATTTTTCCCATTTGGACATGCCTCCAACATTTTTTGGTATTCCAAAGCGTTTAAAAAAATCGTTACGCCCTACTACTTTCTCTGAAAGAAATGTAAATTTTCAAGAGAAACAATTAGGATGTTGAGCTAACATATATTGGTGATAATATCGTTAGATTTTGATTGGTAGTGTTGTGGAAATGTATGTCCTTTTTAAATAATTAAAAACGCGAGGATGTTTGGATTATTTATTCGACCTTTATTCGGATATATTTTGATGTTTGGTTATTTAATAGTTAAGCCACCATATCAGTTTTTTTATATTTATTTCATATTTCTATCCCCTTCATCGTCAGGAATTGAATTATAAATATACGCGTAAATATCATCCCGCTTCTATGTCATCTCTTCCATATCGATTGTTAAACGATTTCGAATGCCGTGATTAGCCCTCAATTTACAGCATATTAAGAGAGAAAATGTGTCACGATTTTATTTTGTGATTATCTACCTTTTTCATTCTTTCTATCAATTATCTTTATAAAAATCGAACTTATCTTAGTGGCGAAAAGCAAAAACCATCACGTTCATTTAATATCTGTTTGTAAATCGTAAAAGATAACGACGTATTTTTATTGGGTGGAGCTCTTTCGTGTTTTCAACCGAGAGATTTTGGTGGACGCTTTTAGCATTATCTCCAAATGACATCACTGGCTAAAGAGCAAGACAAAATTTTTAATTCTAATATCTTTGTAATCGTAGACAAGGTAGTATTCTCAGTGGAAGCACTCTACTGTTTTAAAACGGGCAATAATGGACGTGCTTGTAATGTGTAAGAATTTTCTCAAACAGATATTTATGTATGTTGCAAACTTTAAATGAAAATGAAAAACAATAGATTTTTTTCCGAAATAAAATATGGAAATTGCTGTGTGATGCTTTGCTACTTCAAGCGCTTTTCCGTCACTTTGAAAAGTCTTTGTACAAATGTCCTCCAGGTTTACCATTTTATACATCAATATCCTTTGGGCTATTGAGATGTTTCCCCAAACAGAAAAGTTTGTCTGCAATTGGATATAATATTATAAATTTTCGATACAAGACATTAAGGCATTATGTTATTTCATTGCAGACAAAAAAGGTTCCATATCTCAATTGCAATTTACGCTGAAAAATGCCGAAGAGCAACCAGTAAAATTCCACTACTATCCCTTTGCATCCGATGAAGAAGCCGCAGATTTCGATACATTTCAAGCTCAAGTTTTGTCGGCGAGAATGTCCATGGTACTGACACCAACTCTGCAAGCGAATGATGCGAATACGCTAAGCTTTGCATGGGTCAATGATTACCGGCAAATTGGAGAAGTTAAACAGGAAATGAAGAGAAGAGAAAATGAATATATCAAGTACAAAGATTTCACGTAAGTTATACAAACAATAAAAAATTATAATACGTAATCTACTAATACCTATGTTACATTCCATTCAGAATCTACTGTGCCACCTATAATGTCAACAACAAATCATATTGTGATTCTCCGTTGCATTTGTGGTTGGCCTCGTCTGAAGCACCACCAGATATCTATGCCATAGCCTTACAAGAACTGGATACATCGGCAAAGGCCATAACATTCAGTGAAAATCGACCAGATTATTTGTGGATGTAAGAGTTGGTGAAAATATCTTGAATATTTACCCCAAAAAACATGGAAAATAATGCTCTCTTTTCTTGTATTTTTTCTTTTCAGTAATAAAATGCTGGAGAGTGTCCATGACAAGGGTGAATATGAAGAATTGACATCGGTGCGTTTGGTAGGCATGATGTTGACCGTCATTGTGAAACGTGAAATACGTTCATCTATCACTCGCCATAGTGTTAAGTCGATTGCTCGTGGTATTCTAAATACTCTGGGTAATAAGGGTGGCGTAGCTGTGAGTCTTCAGTTGAACGAGGCCAATTTGTGTTTTGTAAATTCACATTTGGCGGCTCATATGGCCTTTGTTGAGGCTCGCAATGAAGATTTTCATGGTATCGTTAAGGGGCTGGTATTCGATGATGATTTACGGCGGACAATCAATGATCATGAGTAAGTAGAAAAGAGAATTTCGGCAAACAAATTCAGAATTCAGGGTTTTCATAAAATTTTTCACAAAAGGAATCCTTCTATTTTATTATGCTTTTAACAGTATCTGGGCTTACGTTGCCTGATGCGGAGGCTTTAACACCGTTGACGTCGACTTTTAATTCGGATGATTGGCCTTCGCATATAGTTAGACTCTTTACTGATTTAAATTTGTTTCAGATCAATTATGTGGGAAATGTAAATGCTAGGCAACTTGACCTAGTATTTGTTAATGATCCCCATTTCTTCGAGATCAGTAGGTTTCCTCCCATACCTATCCCGGAGGACGACTATCATCCTATCTTTAGTATAACAATGTTGTATTCTAGTGATTCTTCTCCCTCTACTTCACAAGGTAATCGTACCATTTATTGTTTCAAGAGAACCAACTTTGTTATGCTAAATTCTCTTATCCAGGATGTTGATTGGAATTCTGTCTGTAGCTGTTGTCACTATACTGTGGATAGATTTTATCAAATTTTAAATAACTTCATGTCACGATCAGTACCGAAAATTCGTGTTGGGCATTCTAGAAGACTACCTTGGTTTTCACGTGAGTTGTCTACTATGATGAATTCGAGAAGTAGACTTTTTAGGAAATTTAAGAGGACTGGTTTAAATTCTGATTACATCAAATACTCCGTTGCTAGGTCGAGATATAGCATTGAGTCTCAGAGACGTTATAGGATCTACTTGGAGAAACCAAAGAATGATTTTAGGAAGAACCCCAGATCTTTTTATCACTTCGTGAATCTTAAGCGTAGATCCGCAACTAAGCCGACTAGGATTAGAATGGATGGTTTAGAATTTTGTGAAGATCAGGCGATTGGTGATTGTTTTGCGAAGTTTTTTGCGACGACTTATTCTGAACGATCTTATCTATCGAATGACACTTATCCTTCTAATATCTCTGCATTGAGTCAACTGGAAATCCCTGTAATGGTTTTACCCTTGGTTTTGTCCAATTTGAATAATCTCAGATCCACGAATAGTGTTGGCCCCGATGGGGTGCCAAGTATAATTTTGAAATTCTGTGCTAGTGGTTTGGCTATTCCGCTAACATTGTTATTAAATACTTCATTGATATTTGGATATTTCCCTTTGGCTTGGTGGAGTTAATTCATTGACCCCCTCCATAAGTCTGGCAGTCTAATTGATGTGTCAAACTATAGAGGGATAGCTAAGTTGAGTGCTATTCCGAAGCTATTTGAGAAATTGGTTACTGAGGTGGCATCTCATAAGGTTTCTTCTATATTGAGTCCATACCAACATGGATTTCGTAAGGGCTTTTCTACTGTTACAAATTTGATTCAGTTTACTTCTCACGTTATTGATGAATTTGTTCAGGGTAATCAGACTGATGTCATCTATAAGGATTTTAGTAAAGCATTTGATAAAGTGAACCATGAACTGTTGGTATATAAATTAGATCGCATTGGTTTTAGCTCTGACTTCTTGAAGCACACAGAATGTTAAATATGGAAATTCTTATTCTAAACGAATTCTGATTCCATCGGGAGGCCCTCAGGGTAGTCATCTAGGGCCTGTTTTATTCTAATTATTCATAAATGACCTTCCAGAGTCTATTATTAACTCTAAACTTCTAATGTATGCAGATGATGTAAAAATATTTTTTTCTTATGATTGGCCAGAATTTTCTCATCCATTGCAGAATGACTTGGATAGTTTTGGACGCTGGTGTGACATAAATAGCATGGAACTGAATCTAAGGAAGTGCAAACATATGCGTTTCTTTAGATCGAACCCGAGATTTGTCAGGTATAATATAAGAAGAGCTGAGTTAGAGGTAGTTGATTCTTTCGTAGACATTGGTATTCTAATGGATTGGCTGATCTTGGTTTCATTAAGCGATGGGCTAAGGAGTTCTCTGATCCTTACGTGACGAAGCAGCTATTTACATCGCTTGTCAGGCCTATTCTGGAATATGGTTCCGTAGTGTGCGATTCTCAGTATAGTATCTATATTGATAGAATTGAGTCAGTTCAGAAAAAATTTTTGATATTTTCATTATGACACTTACATTGGAATAGTGATTTTGTTCTTCCCCCTTATACTAGTAGATTGAAGTTGATCGACTTGCCATCCTTAAAAAGCAGACGTGTTATGTTAAACACCGTGATGGTTTATAAGGTTATAAATGGTGATTTCTCTTCTGACTATATTATTTCTAGGATTAAGTTTAACGTGCCATTTAGACCTTCTAGATACTATCAATTCCTTCATATTGATTTTCAGCGTACGAATTAAGCTTCCGCAGAGTCTATTCGTAGAATGTGTATTGATTTCAATTCATTGTGTCACATCATAGATTTCGGATTAGGAATCGATATAATAAAGTCCAGGATTTTCTCCTGCTTGGATGTTTAGTTTGTTATGATATGTTTACTTTAACATTTTTAGTTACTAACTTAAAGAATAACCATTACGATACATCTGAAAAATGCATTAAGTCATACATTTTCTTCTGTGTAAAATTTTCATAAAAAAATAAACATAAACATTAAAGGAGATTCATTGGAAATTTGAGATATATATTTCTTTTTAAAATCACTAAGAACTCGAGCTTGATGAATATTATACATTTATAATATTGAATAAAAGGTCGAAAATCAATTTATATATTGTAATACTTTCTTTACAGAAAACATATTTTCTATTTAGAAGAAAAAATAATAAATCTAAAAATGAAAACCCAAATTCTATTAAATTTTTCTTTGCAGTCACATTTTCTGGATTGGCGATTTAAATTATCGCATCGAAGAACCTCCCGGTTTGCAGTTGCCCATGGCTCGTTCGGCCGCCAACTCCTCCGAAATGCTGATGCCCTACGATCAACTGCGGCAGGAGATGCGCAAGGGCAACTGTTTCGAGGGCTACACTGAAGGCGCCATTAATTTCCGCCCAACCTATAAATACGATCCGGGAACTGACAATTACGACAGCAGTGAAAAGCAGCGACAACCCGCCTACTGCGATCGTATACTGTGGAAAGGTTCGCGCATCCAGCAGCTGGCATACGATAGCGTCATGGATATACGACAGAGTGACCACAAACCTGTCTATGCCGTATTCAAGGTCAACATCAAGACCCGAGACGATCACTTGTACAAGAAAGTGCACGAAGAAGTGCTTAAACTGTTGGACAAGCGCGAGAATGAAAGTCAGCCGCAGATAAATGTGGAGAAGACCATCATCGATTTTGGTGTGGTGCGTTTTAACGAGGTGGTGGTTAGTGACTTTACGGTTTCCAATGCCTGTCCCATACCCGTGGCTTTTGAGTTTAAACGCAAAGATCCACCGCTAAATGATATCTGTGAGAAATGGCTGAGAGTGGAGCCGTGTGCGGAAAGTTTAATGATTGGTATGTAGCTAGCTAGCTAATAAATGTTAATTAATGCAAATTGCCATTTACCCTCATTCGTTTTGTTTGTTTAGATTCAACCAAAAGCATACGTGTTAAATTGATGGCTAATGCTGATTCAATCACTGGCCTTCTGCATAAAATACGTACAACAAATTGGAAATTCGATTTTGACATTCTAATATTGCAAGTAAAGAATGGTCCTCATATCTTTATCACCGTAACGGGAGAGTATAAGCCCAGCTGTTTCGGTCTATCCATGGAAACGTTGTGTCGCACCGATCGGCCGCTGTGCGAGTATGATCAGCAGCAAATAAAAGAATTGGTTTGTTTACACTTGCAGTAGCCCTGTTACAGTTAGTGATTTGTGTGTCGTTGTTGCACCTTTTCAGATGAATGATGAGTCTCCAGAGTTTCGGGTCACCATGCCACGAGAATTCTTTTTACTGATTGACTATTTGCATAAACAGGGACCGCAAGTGGAGGGGGCCTTTTCATTGGACTCTTTGGAATTTAAGCATGCCAAGAATATTCAATTTAATGGCATCCGAGATTGGCTGGATACCTGGTCGAATAATGAATTTCGTAAGTAAATATTTTATAATTAGTATTTTATATATTTGTTCCGCTAAATATGGTGTATACCAAGGTAACGCAAGCACTGTATACAGAAGCGTCACTGATTAGTTTTCCCCACACAGGGTATGATGTACATATATATGGCCAAAGTGTGTATATTTGAGTGTGGTTCACCTTGTCATTGCCAAACAAAAATTCCATCGAATTGGTCAATCAAATCGATCGCTAATCAAAAAAGAGTAAAATTATCTGTTATCAGAAAAAATTAAAATTGATCTATTAGATTGTGCACATCCGCCTTTTGTATTAGTATACTAAGATACAAATTGATATTTCTTTAAAGTGCATTTTTTGTAGTGAGTTCAAGTAAATGCAGTACTAGTGGTGCTGTAATGCAATTAAAATTGATCTATTAGGCTGTGCTTGCAGTAGCACATCCGCGTTACTTAATACAAGAACAAATTCTAGATAATAATATATCATCGCCCTTTTGAATTAGTGTACTCTGATATAAATTTATCATTTCTTTGAAGTCCATTTTTATAGTGAGTTCAAGTAACTGCAGTACTAGTGGTGCTATAATGCGGTTTAAGAATTCATTGAACTGAAAACGTTTTATACTCGAAAGCTAGAAAGGTTATTCTTATAGACATAGTCTGTATTTAAATTATCTTGAAGAAATAGAAATATATATTTTTTAGAAAAACAAATTCGAATTGAACATTGCGTAAAATCTATAAAAATTGTGATATCGTAACGAAATTTTTGGAATTATGTAGAAAAAAATATCTACGAAAATAATGCATTACTACACCATTTTCAAATTGAAATTGAGAAATAAAAATTGAAATTGAGAAAATACAAGTTGAAATTGAGAATATGAAAATTAGAATTCAAAAATGCAAATTGAAATTGAGAAAATACACATTGAAATGAGAAATGTAAATTGAAATTTAGAAAAAACAAATTTGAAATTGAGAAAATTAAAATTGAAATTAAAAAATGAAAATTAAAATTGAGAAAATACAAGTTGAAATTCAGAAATGTTAATTGAAATTGAGAAAATACAATTTGAAATGAGAAATGTAAATTGAAATTGAGGAAAAACAAATTTGAAATCGAGAAAAATTTAAATTGAGAAAATCAAAATTTAAATTGAGAAAATCAAAATTTAAATCGAGAAAATCAAAATCAAAATTGAAATTGAGAATTCATATTCAGATAGTCCGAATATTATTTATATTCAGCAATTTTAATTGAAATTAATTTATATTTTCTCATTTTCAGTTGTTTATTTCTATCAATATCAATTTCAATTTACATTTCTGAATTTAAATTTTTAGTTTCTCAATTGCAATGGACATTTTTGAATTTAATTTTCATTTATTTCTTTGTAATTCCAATCCAAGTGGCCAATTATAATTGAATTAAAATATTCTTCAAGAAATTACATTTATTAAATGTCTTAAACTATTTAAACAATTAACTAAAGGGTGATTTTTTTAAAAGCTATAAGAAATTTTCAAAAAAAAAACACATAAAATTCAGAAAAATGCATGAAATCGTTATTTGAATCGATAATCATGCAAATGTTGACCTTGACTGCGTCTCAAATGGTCCATCCGCTCAGTTCAATTTTGGCATTTCCACATTTTTGAGTAACAGAGGCCCAATTGCTGCGAACGGCGACGAATCGATAATTGATGGTCATCATTAACACTGGCCGATACAGCTGCGATATTTTCTTCAGTTCGCACTCTACGTAAGCGTGTTGGTGGTTTAATGTCCAACAATGTAAATTTGGTGCGAAATGTAGTCACAATAGCCCGAATAGCCGCTTCAGTGGGTCGATTAAACTGACCATAAAATGGAAGCGCGCGATGAACTTTCTTAACAGAGCTCGCATTTTGATAATAAAATTCAATAATTTGCAAGCTTTGTTCGTTTGTAAGACGATTCATGGTTAAATTATAGACCAAACTGAAGATGTTTGACAGTGAAACAAAACACGAAACGTGCGTCAGCTGTTTAAACAAGTGTTGCCAAAAAGATAATAACTAAAAAATCACCCTTTACAAGTAATCATGATCCAAACTACAAACAAATAGTATTTAAAAAAATAATAAAAAATTAAATATGATTTTAAACTGAACATTTATATAAATAAATTAAATTAAACAACTAAATAAAAATAAGTAATTAAACAAAAATAAATAATTAAATAATAAAAGAGCATACAATTAGAATTTCTAAGTTACCAATATATAATAATAAAAATAAAAATAGACGAAGGTCTTTAAAGAAATGTTGCATTGGACATATTTCCAAAATAATATTAATAGAAGAAGTTGTTTTATGAATGACTACACGAATTTGTATTTTCTTAATTTCAATTTATATTTTCAATTGAAAATTGTGTAGTCTTTGCAGTTTTGTCCAACCAAAATACCCAAATTCCCAGAGTGGAATATGTTCAAATTTTTTTAATTTTTTACTAAAATTATCGCCATTTCTTTATTTACCTCAGGGTGATTCCACGTAAAGTGACCCTTGTTTCGACAAAATTCAAAATCAATTTATAATTAAAAAAATACCGATAAAAATTCGTAATGTATATGTACTTCTCATAATACATCTTTTTGAATATATTTAAAAAAATAAGGACAACAATAGGTCTGATCATTTCCTTTTCCTGGTGTCTTAACAGAAATTTTATCAAAATTTCACGCCCGTTACAATTTAAATATCCTATATTTCCCATATTCATAAAGAGATGTCGGTAGCGTAAACTTTAGAAGAAGCTGTATGAACAACTCTCTTGATTAGTAAAAATGAATAAAGTCATGTAATGAAAGAACATTACAGAATTCAAACCTCAAGATAAGGTCATACCCGTGTTGTCATACTGTCATACTCATTGTTGTATATCTCCAATATTTAAAACGCTAAGATAAGATATTTATAGTTGCAATAATATTCCGATTAACCTGACGTTTTCAGCTGGCAATATAGAAAATATTCTCAGTCAATGAAAATGGGAGATATTTAAACATATTTAAGCAAAAGTGTCACCAATGGAATCATCCCTCAATACTTCTTGAGTAAGAAGTCAATATGTTGAGCTGAAAATTTTGCTAAACATTTTCTAATCGGTGTTTTGCGATTTGAGAATTTTCGATTATATAATATTTTTTTATTGAAAAATTTACAATTTTGGAGTGGGCATACCGGTGAGGTCTGTTGGCAAAAATTATTCAAGAAAGGCCTTAAACGTTCCTAAATTAAGTCATCTTTGCGATAAATAGCAGAAATATGCGCTTATAGGAAGACAAAGTTACAAGCGAAATAATTAAAAAAAAACACTTCAAAATGGAACCCTTTTTAATCATGTTTTATGTAGACATATATGTATGTATGTATTTACTATCGTTAAATAAGTGTACTTTTGGCAGTCATTTCAAAATTGTAGATGGCCGAGGTGACCAACTATGGAGTAGATCCCACTAGGGTCCCAAAACGTTGCATATCATCTGAGAACACATCTATTCGATGCATGTGAAATTTCGTCAAAAGTTGCAGAATTATTACAAAAATAGATTTTGTGTCACTGTGTATCGATTTTAAAGACAAAAGTCATGTAGACAATGGTCATCTTTTGTTGTCAGTGGTTATATATATATATATATATATATATATATATATATATATATATATATATATATATATATATATATAATTATACACACATTCTACGTTGTAGGAGAGTACAAAACCATAGTCTGACACGTGTGTGTTCAAATCCAAATATACTTGGATGACTAACGGCCCTATTTAAAAAGAAATGTGAATACAACCGAACATCGATTTTTAAGGCAAAAGTCATCTAGACAATGCAACGTCCATTTTTTGTTCTCAGTATACACTCAAGTATTTATACTCAGATTTTTTTATTTTTTTTTTGTTCTGCTGAAAACTACGCCATACCCTTTGGTCTTAAATTGAAAATAAATGACCGCACATAAATCTCCTTAAATTTTAAGGACCTATGTTGATTTTGAATAAAACAAAAATTATTTAGGAAATTATTGTAATTTCTTTTTATTATGATAATATTGGCATAGTTCAATTATGTATAGAACAAAATATCGGTCAAATGGCCGCCGCGACTTCGGCGGCACACTTCCATCCGATGGTCCATGACGATGACGCTGAGGCATAATTTAGGTTCTATGCCGTTAATGTGCTGAATTATCTCATCCGTTAGCACTTGAATGCTGGCTTATCGATGTATACCTTTTCTTTCAAATAACCCCAAAGAAAGATGTCCAACGGAGTCAAATCACATGATCTTGGCGGCCAATTGACATCACCACCACGTGAGATAACACGGCCATTGAATTTGTCGCGCAAAAGAGCCATTGTTTCGTTAGCTGTGTGACAAGTGACACCGTCCTGTTGAAACCGCATATCGTTCACATCCTTATCTTCCAATTCGGGCCATAAAAAGTTCATTATCATCTCACGATTGGTTTGGTTTGGTTTTAAGGACCAGAATGCTCCTGCATTCTGAACACTCGGAGACCCAGTTGGATCCATTGTACAAATCCTTTTTGTTTCCTGCAAATATAAGGTTGTAGGAGAGGGATGGGGAGTGATAGGATTTGAGAAGGAGTAAGTGGTGTTTGGTGGTAGATGAGGAGTTAGGGAAGTAAGGCGATATGGGGATAAGAGTGTAATGTGGCTGTGTTTTAAAATTTTGTTTGGTTGACGACTAGGTAAGAAAATTTGTCGAGAGTCATCCGGTATACTGTTGGTGGTATGCCTTTATGGCTCTCTTCCTTTGTTAGCCGCGGTTATATCCTTGTCCCTAAGCAGCCACCCCTGATCCGATTTAGACCTTTTGAGAATCCCAAAAGGTCATAAATGGTGCGGGTTGCAATATCTTCTATGCTACTGATGAAATAACTTCCTAGGTATTTATTTCTGCGTACACATATCGCTGGACTTCTGCAGATTATGTGTTCAATAGATTCTATCTTGTCCTTATCCTCACATAATCGACAGTAATCTTCAATGTCTAACTGCCATCTTGAGATCCTACTCCTGTGTAGATACCTATTAGTGTTCGAATTTCTGCCTTGTTTAGCTCCAATATAGTTCTGGTTTTGCCCCTATCGATCTTTGGCCATGTGGCCCTGGCGATCCTGCAGATTGACAAACTATTCCATGCTTCATTCATCTGTGACCATTTCCTTGAATCAATCAGTCTATAGAACGTGCCAATCGGTGGTTTTGCTGAGTTGTCAGCTCTATCGAGTTCCAAAGACGAACCATGTCTAGCCAGTTCATCTGCTATTTCGTTTCTTCGACATTGCTATGTCCGGGAACCCAGCAGAGACGGACGACATGGTCGTTGAGGTCATCTAGTGAGCGTTCACAACTCAGCACGAGCCTGAATTTGACAGTGTGTGACATGATTGATTTCATTGCTGCCTGACGGTCTATGTAGAAGTTTATATCCGTGTTCACCGGAATGTTTTCTCTCGATAGAAATCTTGCTGCCCTCTCAATTGCCAGTAATTCTGCCTGGAAAACACTACAGTTGTCGTCAAGTCGGAGAGACTTGCGTATCTGTAGTGATTCAATATAGAATCCCGCACCTGTGCCTTTTTCCATCTTTGAGCCATCAGTGTAGACCGAAAGCCCTTTGAAGGGCTCGCCATTGTCCCAGTCTGATCTCTTTGGTATAATCATCTGTGGTAGGGGTGAGAAGTCCAGAACCGGCACCATGTAGTCTGTACCACCATTGATGACCGATTCGTGGACACCCAGTATTCCTCCTTGAACTATCCTTGCCTGACCATATGGTCTATTTTTCCAGCATCCTGATTCTTTGAGTCTTATAGCGCTTCTGGCAGCAATCATCTCTGTAAAGTGGTCCAGAGATGGATGATGCAGAATTACATCCAATGCTGATTGTGGAGTGCTTTTTATGGCTCCCGTAATGCTCAGTCCTGCTAGCCTTTGCGTTTTCATAAACTTTGCCCGGAGTCTACTCACTCTCTTTGCACCCCACCATACCAAACACCCATAGGTAGTAATGGGTCCGACAACCGATCGGTAGATCCAGTCTACGACTTTTGGTTTCAGCCCCCAGCTCTTGCCTATGGAGTTCCTGCATATGTAGAGTGCATTTAGACCTTTCTTATACCTTTCCTCATCTCACGATAGCGAAGATCATTCACAGTAACTGCCTGACCGAACTCTTTTAATGTTCATCAACGACGAGCGTGAGAGGTGCAATTGTTGGGCACGACGGCGAGTTGAGGTAGACGGCTCTTCAGCCACACTATCCCGAATAGCAGCAATATTTTCTGCAGTACGAGCTGCACTGGTATTTTCACATCTCCTACAGACCCGGTTTGCTCAAATTTTTGTACGATTTTTCCGATTGTACGCACATTTGGACGAAAAAATCACGAAGTGCACGATATGCATTTTGATTTGAACGTCCATTTTCATAATAAGCCTGAATTACTGTAACGCGTTGCCCGGTTGTACATCTTTCCATGGTTGAAATTCACTTAGTCTGAAATTGAGAAATGTCAAATGAAATGCAGGATATAACTTGACGTTTAGGTGGAGTTCACATTCAACATCGGCCCTTACAATTTAACCACCCTTTATTTTTGTTTTGTTTTCTTGTTTGGTTAGGGGTTCTTTCTTTTTTATGACAGGATCACACAATTGAGCAGATGACAACGGAACATCAATAACGTTTTTCCAGTTTTCGTACGATTTGAATATCTGTGACATGCCTGATACTCTAATACGATTAAAAAATGATAAAATTATAATACTCAATGCATAATTATTCTTGAACAGAATTCCAAAAAAAAATTGGAGTTTAAGTTACTTAAAATATCAATTTCATTTTCGATTTTGTGATTGGTTTCAAAACGATTTTTTTCGTTTTACGTTTTTTGGAGAAGCTAAATACGTTTTGTTTTTCAAATTCGTAAGATTTGAATTTCTGTGACATGCCTACATATTTATATTTTACACCGGAAACATTTAAACCGTTTTCCATTTAATATTTGTCTTTTTTCTATTCTTCTATTTTTTATTCCTTCTATATTCATTTGATATTCCAATTTATTTCCAGCTGGTACACCACATGCTGCGGCAGAAGCTTTGCTTATGCTACTCAATTTATCCGAGAAGCCCTTATTGGATCCCTATGTAGAAGATCTCCTAAAGACCAATACCACCGCTGAAGCCATGGAATTGGTGGCGTTATTAAGTTCGCCCAAACGTAATGTCTTCGTGCACTTGTGCATGTTTCTACGTGAAGGCATCGAACGCAAATATTACAATGCCATGCATGTGGGTGAGTAGTGTTCAATGCAACGCCACCGCACTCCGATGCTATGGCAAATAACTGTGTGTCCGTTTTCATATTTTGTGCTTTTGTTTACAGCGACAATATTTGGCCGGGTACTGCTGCGAAGCACTAAGAAATCTGTTGATTATTATCGTGATACACGTTGTCGAGAGTTTATGCAACGTTTCATAAGTGCCGGCGAAATGGGCACATTATCGTCGTCATCAACATCAACATCATCGTCGGCAAGCCATCATGCACCACCACCACCAGCAGCAGCGGCGGCGGCGGGTGTTGGTGCCACCAAAATGACTGCTCCAGCAGCTGTAACATCGTCGAAAAGCAACGTTTTAGAAATGACTTAATTTTTTTGTTTGTTTGTTTTTGCTAACAACACTTTAGCATTTTCTTTTTAAGAGTATAGGAAGGAGCAATATTCAAAAACATTAAAGTAGGAAGATATAACTTGTCGCTGTTAGTACTAAGCTGAAAAATCAAAAATTAAAAAAAAAATACCCACAATGATACTAAAATAAACAATGAATCAAATATAGGATCGATAACGAATAATCATATCAGTTTGCAAAAATCGTTTTCGAAATCGAAAATCCTAAAGAGTGAATTTGTAATAAAGTACTAAAGTGGAGGGTCATGTTAAATCTTCCTACTTGAATATTTTTTTCGGAAATATTCTATTATTATTTAGATATATGTGTGTTTGTGTATTTTTATTATCGATAGGCACTTTATATCAGCAATTATTGTTACTTATAACCACTATAGTACACAATCATTGTAAAAAAGGCGAATATTAGGCACTTCCCCGGTCCAGAGGATGTTTCCAGTTATTTATGATTTTTTTACAAACTACGTAGATACAAACATACTATACATACTATAGAAAACAACAACGATTTTTTAGTTTTCCTTTTGTCTCGTTTTAGTTCAAATTGATGCGCTTAAATTCCATTTTGTGTTTATTGCACTTACTTTTAAGTCATTTATCTTAAAACTATATACGAAGTTATTATAACAAATCGGTTTGAATTGAATATCAGTTGAGTTTGATTATGCAGAAAAAATGAGGCTAAATGCCGCCTCACTCGTCGTTTATTTGGGCTTAAATGTCGTATTTATTTATGTCTAATAAATCTAAGTTAAATTATTGTTAATAATAAAAACTATCAAATAACTGAACTTGTGATTGATTGCGTGAAACGTGTAACCAACAAGCAAAGTAATACAATAACGATTCGAAATTCGTATTTCGAAAACCTATTTTATTTCAGTTTATCCTCTCAACATCTTAACAATCAAATTATGTTAATTAAAATAAAACTTCGTTGTGTAAAGTTTTATTTGGTTCTGACTACAATTGGAGTGTATATATAGTGGGTCGACTAGTACGGATATTGGCGGGGAAAAAAGGCGTATCTTGTACGATCATTTCTTTTTAACACATGGTGTCATTGGCGAGCAAGGCCTTCCATTCTCCCTTACATTCGTAGGCGTTCTACAGGGTGATTTTTTTAGCTATTATATTTTTGGCAACACTGGTTTAAACAGCTGACGCACGTTTCGTGTTTTGTTTCACTGTCAAACATCTTCAGTTTGGTCTATAATTTAACCATGAATCGTCTTACAAACGAACAATTTGAAGACGAGTCATGAATTTTATTATCAAAATGCATGCTCTGTTAAGAAAGTTCATCGCGCACTTCTTTTGTTCAGCGACGAAGCTCATTTTTGGCTCGATGGGTACGGTATCAGCCAGAAGCATTGCAAGAGCTACCAATGAATCCAGAAAAAGTCACAGTTTGGTGCGGTTTATGGGCTGGTGGCATCATTGGACCGTACTTCTTCAAAGATGATGCGAATCGTAACGTAACTGTGAATGGTGAGCGCTACCGTGAGATGATATCCAACTTGATTTGCATGACATGTGGTTTCAACAAGACGTTGCTACATTCCACACAGCACGTGCAACAATGGACTTATTGAGAGGCGAGTTCGGTGAACATTTTATTTTACGTTCGGGACCGATCAATTGACCGTCTAGATCGTGCGAAAGAGTAAGCCAAAATTGGACTAAGCGGATTGACCATTTGAGGCGCAGTCAAGGTCAACATTTGCATGAAATAATCTTCAAACATTAAATTATATGGACCGTTCTATCGATTCAAAAAAAGATTTCATGCCTTTATCTGAATTTTATGTGTTTTTTTTTTGAAAAACTTTCCTATACTTTTAAAAAATCGCCCTTTATAAGGCCTTTCACGGAAGACCTTGTAAAAGGCCTACAGGACAAAGGCCAAAAGAAGGCCTTCTAGAGAATATCTTACAGATTTTTAAATATTTAAATATTAATTAATTATTTAAATATTATTAAATTGGTTAGTTGAGCATAACAAAAATATATTTAATACAGCTTAGTTAATGAACACAAACCAAAAAAAAAACCTAAAATAAATAGTATACAAAGAGAAATTTCAGCGTGTTCCGAAAACACAACCGACTTCAGTAAAACTTGAACAAAACTAAAAATGTGTCTAACTTTCAATTAGTCTTATACTTTGTTTTTTTTTTCGTCACCACAAAATTCCAAAGAAAAAATCAAAACAACAACACAAAATCATTTCTAATAACGACATTTTGGACTGATTTGTTTTTTTTTTGTCTCAGTGAGCGAACACCTTCTGATCTGCATTCCTGAAGAAGGGCTGTATCAGGCCTTCATTTGTCAGGGAAGTTGGCATGTGTATCGGATCATTTTAGAAGAATCATGATAGAAGGCAGGTTCGAATGCGTGTAGGATATTTTGGAAGGAGCCAAAAGGCCTTCAAGAAGGCATATGTTTAGAAGGCCTTGTCAATCCCACCGCTGGGAAGGGACATTTGGCAAGTAAAGAGTGATTTTTTTGAGGTTAGGATTTTCATGCATTAGTATTTGACAGATCACGTGGGATTTCAGACATGGTGTCAAAGAGAAAGATGCTCAGTATGCTTTGACATTTCATCATGAATAGACTTACTAACGAGCAACGCTTGCAAATCATTGAATTTTATTACCAAAATCAGTGTTCGGTTCGAAATTTTTTATCGACAAATTGTGTTCAGCGATGAGGCTCATTTCTGGTTGAATGGCTACGTAAATAAACAAAATTGCCGCATTTGGAGTGAAGAGCAACCAGAAGCCGTTCAAGAACTGCCCATGCATCCCGAAAAATGCACTGTTTGGTGTGGTTTGTACGCTGGTGGAATCATTGGACCGTATTTTTTCAAAGATGCTGTTGGACGCAACGTTACGGTGAATGGCGATCGCTATCGTTCGATGCTAACAAACTTTTTGTTGCCAAAAATGGAAGAACTGAACTTGGTTGACATGTGGTTTCAACAAGATGGCGCTACATGCCACACAGCTCGCGATTCTATGGCCATTTTGAGGGAAAACTTCGGAGAACAATTCATCTCAAGAAATGGACCGGTAAGTTGGCCACCAAGATCATGCGATTTGACGCCTTTAGACTATTTTTTGTGGGGCTACGTCAAGTCTAAAGTCTACAGAAATAAGCCAGCAACTATTCCAGCTTTGGAAGACAACATTTCCGAAGAAATTCGGGCTATTCCGGCCGAAATGCTCGAAAAAGTTGCCCAAAATTGGACTTTCCGAATGGACCACCTAAGACGCAGCCGCGGTCAACATTTAAATGAAATTATCTTCAAAAAGTAAATGTCATGGACCAATCTAACGTTTCAAATAAAGAACCGATGAGATTTTGCAAATTTTATGCGTTTTTTTTTAAAAAAAAGTTATCAAGCTCTTAAAAAATCACCCATTACATGTGCATGTATATGCGTGGCAACGCGTGTGTGTACCCGTGTCGAACGAGTGTAATTTGAGATGTAAAAATTTTTCGAAATTATACTATAGGATGGGTCGCGAAAATAAATTGATGAAAATAATTGATGAAGTGCCGATTGTTTGGAGATTAGATGATTTGTAAAAAATCATCCTTAAGTCCGCTCCTGAAAACACTTCCAGAAATCATGTTTTTCCCTTGTAATTATTATTTTCAGATCGGTTCAGATTTATATATAGCTCCCATTTAAATTTCGCTCCCGGCTTGACTTTTTCCGCCCAGAAACCACGTATTTTTACCGAATTTCTTCAATTGAGCATAACACGTTATACTTGAACTGGAAGAACCTATTGTGTAAATGGGTCTCTTCATTCCATGTTTGGATATTGCCCCGATACAAATATTCTTCTCGATTTTACAAATTGGGTCAGGTCACTTTCTATCGGAATACAATTCAATTCAGTAAGAAAGTGAAAACGGGAAAATTTGTTGTATGTTTCCTAATCACAGGCTAATATGACCTGGTCCAATTTGTCAAATCGAGAATAATGTTTGTATCGGGGCTATATCCAAACATGGAATGAAGTGACTAACTTTCACAATAAGTTCTTCTAGTTGAAGTATAACGTGTTATGCTCAATTTTAAGAAATTCTTTGAAAATACGCGGTTTCTGGGGGAACGAAATTTGTATGAGAGCTATATGTAAATCTGAACCGATGCGACCCATTGTTAAAATATGTGTATTCTAGAGCGGAAAAATTTAAATTGGGAGCGAAATTTGAATGGGAGCTATATATAAATCTGAACCGATCTGACTTACTTTCACCATAGGTGTTCCTAGTTTAAATATAAGATGTTTTGCCAATTTTGAAGGAAATATGTGGATTCTAGAGCGGAAAAATTCAAATTAGGAGCGAAATTTGTATGGGAGCTATATATAAATCTGAACCGATCTAACACATTTTTACCACAGGTGTTTCTAGTTGAACTATAAGATGTTTTGCCAATTTTGAAGAAAATCATTTGAAATATGTGGTATCTAGAGTGAAAAGAGTCAAATCGGGAGTGAAATTCGTATGGGGGCTATATCTAAATCTTAACCGATTTTCTTCAAATTAAATAGCGTTCGTCCTTGTCCCGAGAAACTTCGTTGTGCAAAGTTTCGTTTAGTTCTGGCTACAATTGCGACCTGTATCGTGATTACAACAATAGATGGACAGACAGACAGATGGACATTGCTAAATCGACTCAGAAAGTGATTCTAAGCCGTTCGGTATAATTAACAATGTGTCTATTACTCTTCCTTTTGGGTGTTACAAACAAATGCACAAATGCACAAAGACATAATACTCTCGTGGAGTGTATAAATAGACCTGATTCCGTATGGAAGTCACATTTGTTTTTATTTAACATATGAATATGGGTCATTTGTGTGGGAGGTACCTGAAGGGGCGTCGCAATTTCGCCCATCTTAGAACTTAAACTAAGTTTGGGAAAATATTAACATGTGCAAAGTTTGAAAGTTCCTTTATTTCTGTACTTGCATGGACTTCGACCCTCGCTATTATACAAGAGCTCATTAAACATGCGAATTTTAAGACTGCCTTTCTTTTCATTTTCGTTTCCTTAAATAATGAAACAAAACATATTCCTGAATGAAAGATTAAATTGTCATATGCCGTGCAATTTACAAAAGAAGAAAGGAAAAGCAACACCACCAACCCCCCAAATATGAATAAAGCTGAGAACAGCAACGTGCTTTAATTACTCCCAAGTGTAATTACATGTAAGTAAAAGTATGCATACATACGTACATACATATGTATGTCTTCATAAACACCTTATTTGGTGATTATTACACCTATTTAAAATTCTGAAAATTATCTGCGAAAAAAAAATGTGGACTTGTAGTGTTGGCAAATGAAATGGCACACAAAAGGATGTAAATGTATAATAGGCGATATTATATTATAGGCTTTTCTTTGCACAAAAATCAAACTAAAATTTTCAACGCAAAATTTCATAGTCATATTGAATATTTTACTCAATTCAACAGGAATTGGGATTTCATAAGAATTATGTAGAAATCATAAGAATGATGTAGAAATCATAAGGATTATGTAGAAAGACTGTCATCGAAAACAATGGCTAATATGATTTTTCTTTTTTCCAAGCAAATACCTAAATTCTCAAAGTGGGGAAACTATGTTACAAAATTTGAGATTGTGTTACTAAAATGGACGTCATTCCTTTATTTACCGCAGGGATGTGATAATACTCTTTGAGTGGGATGCCAACATATGGAATGGCGTTAGGTTCGGTCGGCCCGAATCTTATATACCCTCCACCATGGACTGCATTCCACAGCGACTGTCGATTTTACGTAGAAATGTATTTTTTTATAATATTGCCAAACCAAAGCAAATAAAAATATTGAAAAAATAATTTATAAATAAATATAAAATTTTAATTATTTTAAACCACGCCTTATGAGGCAAGGCTACCAATATGCCTATAATCAATTCCAAAAGTAACTATAAGACAGCAAATACCCTAAATATTGGAGGACTTCATGATTCTACCCAATTTTTGCCGTAAAAGTTAACAAGTAAGGAAAGACTAAAGTCGGGTGGGGCTACTGTATGATACCCTCCACTTTCTTCCCCAATACAAATGAATTCGGGAATAAAGTGATGTCGGAAAGGATTTTTGTATGAGAGCGAAATTAGTTGCAATCCCAACCGATCTACGACTATAAGACGCATTTATGGAAAATGTGGACGTCCTGGCACCTTTCATTTGGATGCTAGCGTGTTTTCGACAGACAGGCAGGCGGACGAACATTGCTAGATCGTCTTAGAATTTTTTGAAAACCCTGAATATATATACTTTATAGGGTATCAGGTCGATATTTCAAGGTGTTACAAACGGAATGACAAATACCCCCATCCTGGACTTGACTATTTTTAGGTGTGAACCATAAAGACATAAAAAAGATATCTACTTTATTCTCTGACTTGTATATCACAATTCACCCTGGCCCAAACCTTTTTCGTCATTTTATTTGCCTACACTGAAAGAATTTTCCTTCATAATATTTATGACGCGATTTCATAAAAGGTTTTTCATAAATTTCCTGAATTTTTTCTTATTATGTATGAAAAATTCATAAATAAAATGAAATGTTTCATACAAATTTTTCATAAACATTTCATATTTCATTAAACAAAATTGTTAATTCAGTGAAACTTAGTTTCATAAGATCAAAGAAAGATTTCATAGTATTATAGAAACAATTCTTAAATATTATGAAATATGTCGTAACCAATAAAATATTTGTGTTATGAAATGTCTTCATAAATATAGTGAAGGATTTCATAGTTTTTACGAAATGTTTCATAACTTACAACTACATTTTTAGTGTGTCGACTTTATCCGTTGAATGCTAGCAATTCTCATTTGTACTCTGTTAACTCTGACATAAGTATGAACCCTGATTTAGGTGAAAGACATATTCATTGCAAAGACTATCGCAATGGTGGTGTGTGTTGATTGGCTACTCAACGAGTCAGACCTAGGGTGTCCAAAACCGTAACCGGTTAAACGGTTTCGTCATCTGCAACCGTCGGCCGGTTTTTGTAAAATGGCCGGGTTTTTCGTGTCGGTTAACCGGTTTTTGGTAAATAAGTGAACATTGCACCAAAAAAAGAAAGATGGGAAATTATTAACAAATTAAAATCCAAAACGGCAGGTTTTCAATAATCGTCGACGAGTGGAGCGACATTTCAAATTATAAACACATTAACGTTTCCTTAAGAACGTACGATCCAACCAGTCGATCCCTTGAAATATATAATCTGAAACATATGAAAATTGCGGGCACATCAGATAATATACAAGAGTTGACTTAAGGAATTTGGAATTAATTTTGAAACAGACGTGGTTGCCTCCACACACAACGGTTCCTCAGCAATGAGATAATATGGGAAAAACATCTCAGCACAATCACAGCTGTGTCTTAATCATACCATCCACTTGTGCGTTGTGGACACCATATACATAAAGCAACCTACAATTGAAAACAAGTAAGGAAAGGCTAAAGTCGGGCGGGCCGACTATATAATACCCTACAACACTCCCTGCGTATATACCTCGCTTTGATTACTAAACCCAGGTATTTCATGGGAGCAATTTTATGTAGTTCATATAAATTATGCAGTTACTATAAATTCATCTTTAGTCAAATTTAATGACTATGATAAATAATAAAGTAATTGATCCAATTTGCCAGCAGATATTCCGAGTAAAGTAAATATAACATGATCTGGAAAAATTGATCAAGATCCAATGATAAATACAGATTATACAGCGGTAATAGGATGAATCGGACGGACATTTGAAGGGGGCCTATAACAACACTTGACGCCTGTGCCAAAATATGGGCCTGCATAGTTTTCATTCACGGTATGTATTTCTAGTTGAAACATAGAAAGATCTGCAAAATTTGATGAAGATCCGATGTAAGATGTAGTTTCTAGAGCTGTAATAGAGCAGAATGGGGCACAATTTGGGTTATACCAAAGTATAAACATATGGACACCTCCGAAACAAGTAAGGAAAGGCTAAAGACGGACAGAGCCACTATATGATACACCCCACTTTCTATCTCATTACAATTCAATGCAATGGAAAAGGAATCGGGAAGGATTTTTGAATCATTTTAATGTATGTGTTTGAAAACAATGTTAAATCGGAAACGACATTTGTATGGTGGTATATTGAAACCTGGAATGATCTGACCCGCTTTCACCATGTATGTTTATTGGTGAAATATAATATGTAAAGTTTGGCCAAAATCGGTTAAACATTCGGGAGTAACATTTGTATTGGAGCTATATCTAAATCTGAACCGATCTTACCCACTTTCAGCATAGGTGTTTCTAGTTCGATTATAAAATGTTGTGCCAATGTTGTGCCGACTTTTACCATAGGTGTTTTTAGTTGGATTATAAGAAGTTGTGCCAATTTTAAAGAAAATCGGCTACAATATGTGGCTTCTAGAGTGGAAAAAGTCATAGCGGGAGCGACATTTGTATGGGGCTATGTCTAAATCTTAACCGATCTAACCCGCTTTCATCACAGGTATTTCTAGTAAGATAATAAGGTGTTATGCAAAATTTGAAGAAAATCGGGTACTATATGTGCTTTATAGGGCGGAAAAGTCAAATCGGGCGCGGCATTTGTATATCTAAATCTGAACCGAGCTTACCCACTTTCAGCATAGGTGTTTCTAGTTCGATTATAAAATGTTGTGCCAATTTAAAAGAAAATCGGGAACAATATGCGGTTTCTAAAGCGGAAAAAGTGAAATCGGAAGCGACATTTGTATGCGGGCTATATCTAAATCTGAACCGATCTTACCCGCTTTTATCACAGATATTTCCAGTTTGATTATAAGGTGTTATGCAAAATTTGAAGAAAATCGAGTACTATATGTGCTTTATAGGGCGGAAAAAGTCAAATAGGGAGCGACATTTGTATGGGGTCTATATCTAAATCTGAACCGATCTTACCCACTTTCAGCATAGGTGTTTCTAGTTCGATTATAAAATGTTGTGCCAATTTTAAAGAAAATCGGGAACAATATGCGGTTTCTAAAGCGGAAAAAGTGATATCAGGAGCGGTATTTGTATGGGGGCTATATTTAAATCTGAACCGATCTTAGCCGCTTTCATCACAGTTATTTCTAGTTAGATTATAAGGTGTTATGCAAAATTTGAAGAAAATCGAGTACTATATGTGTTTTATAGGGCGGAAAAAGTGAAATCGGGAGCGACATTTGTATGGGGGCTATATATATATCTAAATCTGAACCGATTTCCTCCAAACTCAATACCGATGGTCCTTGGCCAGAAAAAATAACTTCTGTCAAGTTTCATGACAATCGGACAACAATTGCGACCTGTAGAGTGCGAACAAGCTTAGATGGACAGCAGACGGACGGACGGACAGACAGACATCGTTAAATCGACTCAGCTGGTGATTCTAAGTCGATCCGTATACTTAAAGGTGGGTCTAGCTCAATTATTTCTTGGTGTTACAAACATTTGGAGCGAAACTAACTTATAATACCCTAGTCCACGAAGTGGTGTATGGTATAATGAACAACCTGATGATTGTGACAGTTACTTTGAGGATTCTGATTCTGAAGATAATTTTATTGAGATAGATAATGATTTTGATTTAGTTACGAATATTCCTAATGCTTTAAAAAAGCGTCGACACGACAGTACGTGAAAGCATTCAACAACATACTGCTAGCTTATGTTCAAGAACAAGAAGGCAAACAACTTCGTCTTCTTTGCGTTATTAAAAACAGATGGAGTTCACTGTCGGATATGATAGACAAGTTTCTACGCATACAAAAATGTGTGAATCATGAAATTGCTAGATTTACAGCTGGCCCCGTTTACTTCGATTGAGATGGACACATTAACTTCCATAAGTAAAATTCTAAAGCCTCTTGTGTTAGCAATTAAAGAACTGCCAAAGGACTCAGCAACACTCATAGAAGCTGAAGCAATACAACAAATTTTTATTCAACAATTTAAAAAAGATAGAAGGCACGTACGCCCAGGATTGGCGAGACTAGAAGAAAGGAGAGTAAAAACATCGAATACACTTTTGCTGTTTTCAAATTCCGGAAATTTTCCGTTAAACGATGGCGTATTGAAATACTCATCAAAATCGGATACAAAGGAATTTGCAAATGAATTATACAAACGCCTTTTCCCCGAAATTTCTGTAGAACCAGATTTAGACAACAGTTCAGATTCGGATGTAAGTTGCGACATCGAATAGTCTTGTAATTTAATGTTGGATTTAATCCAAACTCGAAACTGCTCGAAAAGGCGAAAGACAGGAGACATTATATGACGATTTCGCATTTTTTGACAAAACAAAGAAAAAACTGAAAAGCTAAGTTACTTATATGAAGACCTTGATGACTGTTAGCCCTACGTCAACATTTAGCGAGCGTGTTTTTTCTACGTCAAGCTTTATCAAAAACAAACAAAACACAAACAATATGTAAAGTTTGGCTAAAATCGGTTAAACATTCGGGAGTAACATTTGTATGAGGGCTATATCTAAATCAGAACCGATCTTACCCACTATCACCATAGGCTTTTTTAGTTCGATTATAAGATGTTGTGCCAATTTTAAAGAAAAACGGGTACAATATGTGAATTTTAGAGCGGAAAAAGTCAAATCGGGAGCGACATTTGTATGGGGGCTATATCTAAATCTGAACCGATCATACCCAGTTTCAGCATAGGTGTTTCTAGTTCGATTATAAAATGTTGTGCCACTTTTAAAGAAAATCGGGTACAATATGGGGCTATATCTAACTCTGAACCGATTATACCCACTTTCAGCATAGGTGTTTCTGTTCGATTATAAAATGTTGTGCCAAAGCGGAAAAAGTGAAATAGGGAGCGACATTTGTATGGGGGCTATATCGAAATCTGAACCAATCTTACCCACTACCAGCATAGGTATTTCTAGTTCGATTATAAAATGTTGTGCCAAATTTAAGGAAAATCGGGTGCAATGTGTGGTTTCTAAAGCGGAAAAAGTGAGATACGAAGCGACATTTGTATGGGGGCTATATCTAAATCTGAACCGATATAAACCGCTTTCGCCACATGTATTTCTAGTTTGATTATAAGGTGTTAAGCCAAATTTGAAGAAAATCGGGTACAATATGTGGTTTCTAGAGCGGAAAAATCGGGAGCGACATTTGTATGGGGCTATATCTAAATCTGAACCGATTTCCTCCAAATTCAATACCAATGGTCCTTGGCCGGAAAAAATAACTTCTGCCAAGTTTCATCACAATCGGACAACAATTGCGACCTGTAGAGTGCGAACAAGCTTAGATGGACAGCAGACGGACGGACGGACAGACAGACAAATCGACTCATCTGATGATTCGAAGCCGATCGGTATACATAAAGGTGGGTCTAGCTCGATTATTTCTTGGTGTTACAAACATTTGGCGCGAAACTAACTTATAATACCCTAGTCCACGAAGTGGTGTAGGGTATAAAAATGATACTGAAGTTCCTTATTTAATGTACCTTTACTAAAAATAAATTGTATTTACTTTCGTAATAAAAAATTTTAATTTAAATATTTTCATACTTTGATTAAAAAAACGGTTATAACCGGTTTTGTAAAAAACAATAACCGAAAACCGGTTTTAAAAAAAAAGAATTTTCGGTTAAACCGAAAACCGGTTTTTTGGACACCCTAGTCAGACCTTTTTTGCTTTTTTGTTTATATTGGAAACTATTTATGAAACTCTTTCATAAATTAATGAAGTTTCTTCATAAAATCTATGAAAATTTTCATACATAATATTATGAAAAATAATGAATTTTTATGACAAAATTTCTTCGAATGATGAACAGCATTTCATAGTTTCTAAGAATTCTATGACACTTTTCATAGATTTGTGCTTTATGAAACATGTTTCATACATTTTATGAAATGTTTCTTTGGCGACTTTTTAATGAACAATTTCACTGAGGTTAAGACAAAATCATAAATATTATGAAGATAGTTCTTTCAGTGTAGTTCGGTAGTTTGCACATTGATGTACATACGTATACTGTTGGGCGAAATAACGATATATAACAAACTATTTATATGCCCATTCAATTCCATCAGATGCCATAGACTTTTTAAATGCAGTCACCAGCGACACCATTGTATGACCAACTAACCCTTTTAGTATTTGTCTATACCTGTCCGGAACACAGCACTTTCTTTTTGATACCATGCCATACCAGTCCGCCACTCTTTGTCCAATCAACAACGACAATAGGCATTTATTTATTACACCAAATACGACCAAAACAATTCCAGAATAATAAAAAAACATCAAATCTCACTACAAAAATCATGGCTTTTTTATTTTGCCACCCCCCAACCCTTACCACGTAAAAGACCAGTGACCCAATTTCAAGCTGACAGTTGTTTGGCTCCACTCTACAAATGGCAACGTAACCCTGATTTCTACATTTGCAGTGATGCCAAAAATCGAATTGGTTGTTTTTTGTTCCAAATTGAGGACGAAAAAATTGGGGTGAAATTTATTATTGAAATTTCTTTATTTCTGCAAGAACTACGAACAGTATTTGGCCATCTGCCATCACCTGTAATTGTATCTGGAATAAACGTATTAGATGTTCTTCATACACTTACATACATGAGCATTGTACAATATAAGAGGGTAGTCGGATAATTTTAATCAAATTCAAATGTAATTGGGAGAAATTAAAAATGTCATTCTTAAAAATTTATATATCATCGTTTTACACCGAATTCCAATATTATATCTACAGTCGTATGAGTGGTACCATTTTTATCCCCTAAAAGAACGAATAGCAAAAAATTGCTTTATCTTTGGAATCTATGCAGCCAGAGTGAAGTGTACGCTGACTTCCATCATTCCAGCTGCAGCCGTATGATTCGTACCATTTTTATCCCCTTTCTCCTTTTCCCACTGAAAGTAATTATTTTTGAAACATTTCTTTATTGTGTCAGAGAAACGTATACACCGAATTTTATGACTCTATCTGCAGCCATTTGGTCGGTATCAATTTTATTTTTATTCATTTTTCCACAATTTAACCCTTAAATGTATGAATTTCAAAATAAAACTCGTTATTTTACGTGTATATGAGGTGTTTTTTGTAGTTTGATTGGCACCATTTTTATCCCATTTTGTCCCATTTCAAGTAAATTCAAGGCAGAAATTTTGTATCCCAGTTCAAAGCATATGTTCTTAAATGCTAAAAATATTAGGGGTTTTTGGGGGTATTTCATGTTCGTGTAAGGGACCGATTTCGTACCTTTTCAATACCTCCAAAGGACTACAAAGTTCCAAAGAATACAAAGATTTTCAAAAATTATTATAAATACTTATTTGCACCTTATTAGTGTGAAATTAAAGAGGAGAATATATTTTCTACTTCAAAATTGCATGCTTCTATCTGTATTAGTTCAGCAATGCACTATGGTCCCAAATCCATATTTTTTGGCAGAAATTCGAAAAATTTAAATCGGAAATTGTTAAATGTGTATATATTTTCTTAATGGCAACACTCCAAGCTATCAAGATTATGTATTGGAGAAAACTAGGTGGCAACACTGCAAGTCTGAGAGGCATTTAAAGTTTGCCGTTGAAATAAGTAGGATTAATTCAAGTATAATGCAGATATACAAAATACTTAAAATTAAGGCGTATAAAGAAAATAATGAAGTGACTATATTATTGAAAATGATAAGTTGAAAGATATAAGTTAAGTAGTTGAAAAATATATTTAACATTTTGTGATTACTGTAGTCTTGTTAGTTTTCTTATGTGTTGTAATTTTTTGATTCGTAGTGAACATAACCTATAAATGTCGTGGACCAAAAGATATATGTATTACTCAACTTGACTCAAAGTGTAAATGTGAAAATATTCGTCTGAGTGTGTAGTTTATGGTAGAATTAATATCTCGTCAGCATTTTTCGGCAAACTCATACAATTGCCACTTTATTTTAGCGCAATTTCGATTAGCCATAGTACATATATTTGATCATATCTCTGAATCAGATTTGTGCATGAGACCCATCAACATCTCATTTTAAAGGTATTGTAAGTACCTTTAAAATGGTATATAACGTTATTCACATTTCTGTACACATGTAGACGTTTTATATTATTTCCTGAAATAATTATTTAAATTGCAGTGTCAAGTAGAATATTTGTTTGATATATTTTGCTTTTGTAATAATGTTCGGAAAAACATTGTTCGTCAAAGCGAAATGACTTTCATTATTTTAAGCTTTCTTAAAATTTTGTTTTTGGTCACCCTATAATTACTATAATTACTTTGGTTATATATTGAGTTTGTATGGGAGGTTGTAGTGGGTGTGGTCCGATCGGCGCAATTTTATTTTTCATTTTTTAAGTGTGTTAAGTTACAAGATTGTATCTTTATTTATCGACTTTATTCCATAAAAAATGGATTTGGGACCAGTGTGCAATGGCAATATGAACTGTCGGACATTTTAAACAGACTTATCACAATGTCCGCATATGGTTTATCTAATTCAAATAAACATACATTAAATATACATTCACAATCGAATAGAATTAATTCCAGTTAAATGAGTATGTGGTGCATGTTAAATACTTAAAATGTCCCCGATGTACATGTGAACCTAATAGTCCTTGATTTGAATATCTCCCCATTGCTCGCCATTCGTTGTGTTTGTTGATGTGTTCACATTCACTCTAAATAACGTGTTTTTTTCTTCTCTGTTAAGCTCTAGAGACTTCAGAAATAAAGACTTGGGAATGTATGAAGCGTGTGGCCTAACCAACTACACTCAGAAAAAAGTATGCCACGGATTAAGTAAATATGTACTAAAACTGAGGAAAATTGAACTTCGTATAGCGCTAAGGCAAAAATTCTCACATCAAGTACAAACTTTTCCTTGAAAATAAGACATGCTTTCAACTTGATCCCAGTTCAACTTTTCCTCAAAGCAAGTAAAATTTACTCAAACTGAGGAAAATTTTTCTTCAAATCAAGTAAATCTTTACTTAATCTGAGGAAAATTTTTAAGAAATTTTACTCAAATCAAGTAAATTTATACTCAAACTGAGGAAAATATTCCGATTTTTTCCTCAATCCAAGTAAATTGCTACTCAAACTAAGTAAATTTGTAGTCATGCCAAGTAAATTTGTACTCAATCTGAGGAAAATTTTCGAAATTTTTTTCCTTAATTCAAGTAAATTTGTACTCAGCCTGACTACGACTATACTTGATAATTGAAATAAATGTTTTCGCTTCAGAGTATGCAACACTTATATAAAAAATGACAACATGGTATAGTTCTCAAACGTTTCATCTTACTTATACCATAAAGAGTTGAGATATTTCACCATGACTGCTGCGGAGGCTAGGTAGGCGCGTTCGCAGTGATTGTTTAGAGTAATATTTGAAGTACTTATGAAGAAAGTCTCGGCTAACGAACGAGAATTGCTTTTTAGACTACTATTCATGTATTTTTCTAAACACTCTGAAGTATTTTTTATAAGTTCATTTATACTTGAATGTATGAGGAACATGGCATAAATTTAATTACATTTATTTACTTTATTTGAAGTAGTAAACACATTTTTAAGTAAAAACATCCTAACTGGAATTGTTCCATACAAAAAAAAATCTGCATTATTTTCTTTCTTAAACGCTAGTAAATTCTCTTCCGCACAAGTATGAATATACTTAATTGTAAGAAGTTTTTACTAGATCCAAAAAAAATGTTTTTAACTAAATTTACTACACTATTTTGAGTATATGTACTATTTTTTCTGGCTTTGAAATAAGGAAAGTGTACTCATATCTATTTAATTTTCCTTCTCGTAAGGACATTTTACCTAATCTGGAGTAAAATTGTTAAACTAAATTGGAGTATGGATTTTACTCAGATTTAAGAATGCTATTTTTCAGAGCGTACGTCAAAAATCTCACTTAGACCAATATTTCATATTTGTAATTGATTTTTTTATAAGTTGGACCTTCCTTGTATACCAAGTCAATTCAAAAAGTAAATAAAAATAAGAAGTAAATAAAGCTTAAATAGCGTAAATATTGGGGTGCATTTTCAGCTAAAGCCGTTTGGTTGCTTGTATTTCCATCCTATTCCCAAAGTTCCAAAAGTACAAATTTCGAAAATCCCTTCATTTCGGCTTCAACTTCATTTTTGTTGTAAAAGTAAAAAAGTACGAACTTAGACAAATCTCTTTATATTGCGTGTCTATGCAGTCACGTGTATTCCACGAATTTCATGACTCTAGCTATGGTCATTTGGTTGGTCTTTTGGGCGAAAAATGCAATGGCTGTGTTATCTCACGTGGTGCCGATGTCAATTGGCCGCCAAGATCATGTGATTTGACACCGTTGGACTTCTTTCTTTGGGGCTATTTGAAAGAAAAGGTGTACGTCAATAACCCAGCAATAATTCAAGAGCTAAACGATGAGATAATTCGGCACATTAAGGGCATAGTACCTCAATTATGCCTCAGCGTCCTTGAATACTTGGACCATGGGATGGAGGTGTGCCGCCGAGGTCGTGGCGGCCATTTGGCCGATATTTTGTTCCATACATAATTGAACCATACCAATATTATCATAATAAAAAGAAATGCATAAATTTTTGTTTTATTAAAAACCAATATCGGCCCTTAAAATTTAACCAACCCTTTATATACTTTATGGAGTCCCTGATGAATATCACTGTGCAACATTTTTGAAGTCATTTCAAAATAACCATATACGGACACCGCTACATGATAAAAGACCAAAAAAAAAGACCCGTGTTTTTTTTCCCCCAAAGTCATGCACTTTTTTTTATGGGCTCCCAGAGATTTGAGGCCTCGGTGTAATTTTTGGAAAAAAGTGATCATATTCTCAGGCTCATATCTTGCAAACCGTTCGGAATTTTGATTTACTCTCTGAGGCAAAGTTCTAGCTCTTGTCATAAAGAACAAAAATTGTGAACATATAAAATCAAAAAAACTTCATCTTCAAGGTCAAAATCGCAAAAGTCGTCGAACAAATCTTATAGGCTGTAGTGTATGTAGGTAGCGTATACGTGTTGATTGAGGATAATATCGCTCATACGCACTGTAGTCGGAATCACTTTTCACTTTTGCGGCTACCTAAGCGCTACCTAAACGGTGTTAAGAATAATTCCTAGGAAGTTCATATGTTCTAGAAAGTTGTTTATTGATATCTTAGGTACATTTTTGTAGTTGATTGTTTCCCTGAATTTTCAACGGTTTGCTACCTATGGACCTGAACAGGGGAAAAAAGGTTAAAAAAAATCGATTTTTTTTAAGTTTTTTGCGATTTTGACCTTGAAGATTTTTTTTTTTTATTTTATATGTTCACAATTTTTGTTCTTTATGACAAGAGCTAGAACTTTGCCTCAGAGAGTAAATCAAAATTCCGAACGGTTTGCAAGATATGAGCCTGAGAATATGATCACTTTTTTCCAAAAATTGCACCGAGGCCTCAAATCTCTGGGGGCCCATAAAAAAAAGTGCATGACTTTGGGGAAAAAAACACGGGTCTTTTTTTTTGGTCTTTTATCATGTAGCGGTGTCCGTATATGGTTATTTTTTTTTCGTGTTGCACTGTGTATTTTAAGGTGTAACAAACAAACGGAATGACTCCCATCCTTCGGTGGAAGGTATAAACATCTAAATGAATCACCCGATGATATGGATTACATAAAATCGTCCCACCGACATCCAATTAATAATGCATTATTAACAGGCAATCGAGCGATTTGTGCATAATACTCTCATATACAGTCATACATATGCATATCCCAACAACATAAACTTATCTACTTTTGTATATGTATATTGGGATGGGTCACAATATAAATAAATTGCTGCGATCACCCCCCAGAACTGAGGATTGGATTGTTTAATTATGATCTGAAAACATTTCGTCGCTAGGTCAATACGCTACTGAAAACACCTCTAAAAATTATGTTTTCCCGTGAATTTTTGTATGTTGCATTTTGGTCCTACATTGTTTCCAGAATTAATAGGCCATTGGAAGCAGTTTAAATACATTTTTTATTCTTGAGTTAGAAAAACACATTGACTAAAAACTCATATTTTTTGAAATGATTTTGTAAGATTTGTTTAGAAAAATAAATAGAAGGAATCAATACCATTCGAATGATGCCTAAATGATGAACACTGGACTGACTGGTTTTTCAGAGCCAAAATTTTCAAACTCTTTTTACAAAACTGAGCGATGCGGCGTCAATTTCCTAACGATGTTCCTCATTTAGGCATCATTCGAAAGGTATTGACTGGAGCTACATATTTATTTTTTCATCAAATACCGACACCAAATACGAAAAAGTTTCAGTTGTCACCGTGAAAAAACATAAAACATACTATAAAGGTCCAATAATTCGACCAATAAGTTACTCTAAGACAAGAATAAAAATTTATATTTAAAGTGCTTTAAAAAGCCTATTATTTAAGGGTGTTTTATATGACAAAAATTCAACATAAAACAAGTAAGGATAGGCAAGAGTCGGTCGCAGTCGACTATATGATACCCTACACTTTCTACTCCACTACACTATTTCATTTCGGCGAAAATGTGAACGACATTTGTGTGGGAGCTATATATCAATCTAAACCGATCTGATCCACTTTTACCATAGATGTTGCTAGTGTAAATATAAGATGTCCTGCCGAATTTGAAGAAAATCGGTCAAGGTATGTGGTTTCTACAGCGGTTAACCTCAAATCGGGACCGAAATTTGTATGGGAGCTATATCTAAATCTGAACCGATTTGATACATTTTTGTCACACATGTTTCTAGTACAAACAAGTAAGGAAAGGCTAAAGTCGGGCGGAGCCGACTATATGATACACTCCACTTTCTATCAGAATACAATTCAATTCGGAAAAAAGTGAAAACTTGAAGAATTTTTGTATGTTTCCTAATCACAGGCTAATATTTGTATCAGGGCTATATCCAAACATGGAATGAAGTGACCCATTTCACAATATGTTCTTCCAGTTCTCAATTTGAAGTAATTCGGTGAAAATACGTGGTTTCTGGGGCGGAAAAAGTCAAATTGGGAGCGAAATTTTTATAGGAGCTATATATAAATCTGAACCGATCTGACTCATTTTCATCCTGGGTGTTTCACATGGAAATATAAGATATTTTTCCAAGTTTGAAGAAAATCTGTTTAAATATGTAGTTTCTGGAGCGGAAAAACTCAAATCGGGAGTGAAATTCGTATGTGGGCTATATCTAAATCTGAACCGATCTGGCTCATTTGGTGTGTTTCATGGGTGTTTCTAGTCTAAATATAAGATGTTTTGCCAATTTTGAAGAAGATCTGTTAAAATATGTGGTATCTAGAGTGGAATTCGTATAGGGTCTATATATAAATCTGCACCGATCTGGCTCATTTTCACCGTGGGTGTTTCTAGTTGAAAAATAAGATGTTTTGCCAATTTTGAAGAACGTCTGTTAAAATGTGTGGTTTCTACAGCAGAAAAAGTCAAATCGGGAGTGAAATTCGTATGGGGGCTATATCTAAATCTGAACCGATCTGACCAATTTTCACCATAGGTGTTTCTAGTTGAAATGTAAGATGTTTTGTCAAGTTTGAAGAAAATCTGTTGTAATATGTGGTATCTAGCGTGAAAAGAGTAAAATCGGGAGAGAAATTCGTATGGGGGCTATATCTAAATCTGAACCGATTTTCTTTAAATTAAATAGCGTTCGTCGTTATCCCGAAAAACTTTGTTGTGCAGAGTTTCCTTTGGTTCTGGCTACAATTGCGACCTGTACTTTGATTACAAGAATAGATGGACAGACGGACGGACGGACATTGTTAAATCGATTCAAAAAGCGATTTTAAGACGATCGGTATAATTAACAATGGGTCTATCTCGCTTCCTTTTGGGTGTTACAAACAAGTGCACAAAGACATAATACTCTCGTGGAGTGTATAAAAATATGAGGTGTTATACCAAATTTGATCAAAATCGGTTAAATTATGTGGTTTCTAGAGCAAAAAAGGTCAAATCGGGAGCGACATTGGACCTACATATATATAAATCTTGGCTCAGATTGACCCATTTTCACCATAGATTTTTATACACTCACTCTATAGAGTAGGAGGGTATATATCATTTGGGACAGAAAAAAAGTGTAACGCATTGCAGGAGTGATTTAAGACCCTATGTATGTTTGGACCAAATCCGTTTCACTACTTTTTAAGCCGTCCGTCGGGCTGGCTGGTGTATACGATAATTCTCGAAAGGAGTTAAAGAATCGATTCAAACTTTGAACATGGTCATATTTTTCCCAAACTTAGTTTAAGTTCGAAGGTGGATGGAATTGCCACGCCCCTTCAGGTACCTCCCACACTACATATTTCAATGTTAAATTAAAACGCATATAACTTACACAAGGATATTCGGAATCAGATATATTTTGGTATTTGATAATGTTTTCACAATCACTTCAAGTGTACTAAATATGACGGGTTTTGACACGGCCCTTCCAGTACCTCACACACAAATCAAACAAAACTAAGTAAAATTAAAGCTGTTGTAACTTCTATACTGATGATCGGAATACTGTGAAATTTGATATTTAGCAACGCTTTTATAGTGGTAACATTCGCATGGAATATGGGCGTTATTGCCACACCCCTTCTGGTACCTGCCACACAAGGTGGCATAAACTTTGGTTTCAATAAAACCGATATAACATCTATACGGGTAGTCAAAATCATTTGCAATTTAATATTTAAAAATAGTTTTATAATCACTTTAAACGTAAAAAATATTTACGTTTTAACCACGTCCCTTCCTGTATCTCCCACACAATTGTCTCTATCCTAGGTAATATTAAATCATTCATAACTTCTATACTGGTGCATTGGATCCAATATAATTATTTGATCAAGTTTTTACAATTGTTTTATAAATGAGAACATGTGACACGAGCCTTTTAGTACCCTCAACACAAATTATCCTACCCTACGCTAAATTTAATTCCTTATAACTTCCGTATGTTCTCTAGCAGTGAGGGTATATATTAGTCGGTTTAGCTGACTGAAACTGACATACTTGTTTTAACTTAGATATAAGGCGTTTTGCAAAATTTTATCAAAATCGCTTCAATTATGTGGCTTCTAGAACAGAAAAAGTCAAATCCGGGGCTACATTTGTATGGGAGCTATATCTAAATCTTAACCGATTTGCTTCAAATTAAATAGCGTCCGTCTTCGACATGTAAAAATCGTTTTTGCCAAGTTTCGCTAGAAGCGGACAATAATTGCGATCTGTGATTACAAGAATAGATGGACAGGCAGACCGACCAGACGGACATGGTTAAATCGATGAGTCTATATTACACTGGAAAAACATGATTTTTAGGCATATTTTCAGGAGCGGCTTAACCTAGGGACGAAGTACAGTAGTATCTCGATATAACGCTCTATATATTGTCAGGCCGTATCGTTAAAACGAAATTATCGTTATATCGAATTATTTTTTACTTGTTTATTAATATTTGAATATTTAAATAAATATTCTTATATATTTGCTATGGGTGTTTTTGTCTGTTGTAGAATGGAATGACTCGTATTTATTACACAGTGCAACACGAAAAAAAATAACCATATACGGACACCGCTACATGATAAAGGACCAAAAAAAAAAGAACCGTGTTTTTTTTCCCCCAAAGTCATGCACTTTTTTTTATGGGCCCCCAGAGATTTGAGGCCTCGGTGTAATTTTTGGAAAAAAGTGATCATATTCTCAGGCTCATATCTTGCAAACCGTTCGGAATTTTGATTTACTCTCTGAGGCAAAGTCTAGCTCTTGTCATAAAGAACAAAAATTGTGAACATATAAAATCAAAAAAACTTCATCTTCAAGGTCAAAATCGCAAAAAACTTAAAAAAATTCGATTTTTTTAACCTTTTTTCCCCTGTTCAGGTCCATAGGTAGCAAACCGCTGAAAATTCAGGGAAACAATCAAATACAAAAATGTACCTAAGATCTCAATAAACAACTTTCTAGAACATATGAACTTCCTAGGAATTATTCTTAACACCGTTTAGGTAGCGCTTAGGTAGCCGCAAAAGTGAAAAGTGATTCCGACTACAGTGCGTATGAGCGATATTATCCTCAATCAACACGTATACGCTACCTACATACACTACAGCCTATAAGATTTGTTCGACGACTTTGGGGTAAAAATGGTACCAACCAAATGGGCGCAGCTGGAATCCTGGAATTCGGTGTATACATTCCTCTGACTGCATAGACACGCAAAATAAAATGTTTTTTTTTCCAAATTCGTACTTTTTCTTTTACGGCAAAAATTTGGGAAAAAAGGTTAAAAAAATCGAATTTTTTTAAGTTTTTTGCGATTTTGACCTTGAAGATGAAGTTTTTTTGATTTTATATGTTCACAATTTTTGTTCTTTATGACAAGAGCTAGAACTTTGCCTCAGAGAGTAAATCAAAATTCCGAACGGTTTGCAAGATATGAGCCTGAGAATATGATCACTTTTTTCCAAAAATTACACCGAGGCCTCAAATCTCTGGGGGCCCATAAAAAAAAGTGCATGACTTTGGGGGGAAAAAAAACACGGGTCTTTTTTTTTTTGGTCTTTTATCATGTAGCGGTGTCCGTATATGGTTATTTTGAAATGACTTCAAAAATGTTGCACAGTGTTATTATATTATTATAACAGTACAAAAAATATCGTCTCGGAATAGAAGATAAAAATAAGTAAATTAATCGAATTCTATTCATAAAGAAAACAACATTTTAAGAATATTGAAATATTGAATATTGCAGTATTGCACCCTTGACAGGAATATTTGTATGTTTGGCTTGGAACCATGGGAACAGTCTTGCTTCCATCCTAGCAAATTCTCCTGTTTTCATTGAACCTCTGTTTTTACATTCAAAATTTGTTTTTTTTCTATTTTGCAAAATATTCTTTCCAGACTTAATAATTGTCGATACAATCGACTTGGGCAAACAATTTTTTTGACTGCGGAACACTTATAGATTCACCATTACAATGATCTTCAACTTAACATCGATTTCTTTCTTGCTTTCGTTTCGTATTTTACTGGCCTACGATCTCATCAAGTGTAATACCGAGTACAAAATTTTTAATAATCATCGTAATATAAGGTACACAATCCATTGTAAAATCGGGAAATCGTTAAACCGCATAATCGTTAAACCGGAGTACCACTGTATTTGCAAATCATCTTTAAACAAGCCAAATTATATTTTCATGGTTTGAAATTGTTTTTCCATTTGTATGGACCGCGACCCAGCCTAATGTACATGCATGACCCATGTGTGTTTATGTAGTAATTAATACGTTAATGTTTATTTTTATAGCGTAAGTATCAAATTTAATATTAACATCATAACGTCATCATGACGCTGCCAATAGTCGTTCAATTTGTTTCGTATTAAACAAATATTACCACATTAACATAATGCGTGAATTTACTCAGCCGTTTTCTATTTACACGTAGATTGTCTTCAAAATTGAATTCTAAATTTATATTTATATACACACTAGGGCGTGGGATAGTGTTGTATGAGATTCTTAGTAAGGAGTAAGTTTGGATACACACATTGTGTTAGGTTCGAAAAAAATGCATGAGCCAAAAAGGTCCAAGTAAGCGATCATGGGGGAAAACATGAGAAAAGGCCTAAAATATACACAAAAATCCATAAAACTGCCTCGGAATCGCTACCAAAGGAGGTAAATGTGAGACCAACCCCCATTAAATTTCCCACCACAACAAACTACATTTTTATAAAATTTGCTCCCATCGCTCTAACTGACCCAAGGCGGCCCCTAGTGGAGTCAAAAGTTTGATCGACCCGACGTGGCACGGGAAATCGTCAACATATTGTTTACCATGAGTTAAACTTCACATTCACATTCAAGTAAAATAAATATTTATTTCACAACCTGTTACAGAATTCATATAATAAAGTGCCATGTGAGATCAATTGAAACATCTTTTCAAGTTTCAAAATTAATTAAATGTATGTACATATGAAAGCAATTCAGATATTTCATATCAGATATTTCATCAGATATTTCATATTTTATTGGAAAATATGGACGCGACGGAGAACGTCAACAGATTTAGGCTTAATAGTCAGGGATCATTAAATAAAATGTTTAAGTTGCCTGTTGTACGTCCTGACTTTTTATACCCTCCAGGATGGGGGTATAATATAAAAATGTTGTATGTGTAAATGAAATGAATTTAGGTTTGTTTCTTTGAGCGTTGCTCGTTTATTCAAGACTCACTTAAGACTGATTTCTTAATATCTAACTTAAAGATTCTATGGTGAAGCGAGCGATCATTTGTGCTGGGTCAGCAGTGTACTACAAAGAATCATTTTAGAACAAAGGGCACTTATGCCCAACATAAACACAATCACAATCTGGGCATTGGAGAGTGTAACAAGACTCCACAGTAATGTGGACACACACGACGCCAATGCCGAAATGTAAACACATTTGCTATTAAAGAATCGGAGTACACTACAGTAGGCAAGTACTCGCTACAGGGGTATACTAACTTTGTCATTCCGTTTGTAACACCTTGAAATATCCACCTGAGACCCTATAAAGTAATAATAATATATTCTTGATCGTCATAATCGTCTATTCTTGATCGTCTGTCCGTCTGCTGAAATTTTCCATAAATGCGTCTTATAGTCGTAGATCGGTTGGGATTGAAATGGGGCGAAATCGGCCCATAATAATCCCTAAAATTTTAGCGTATTTAAGCATGTTTTTTGAATATGTCTTTTTATATTTGCTTGATATTTGGTATGTGCAATCCCCTTATAGCAAAAACGTGCACCAAAAAATGATTCTTATTTGTAGGGGGTGAAATGGGGCAAAAAAGTGGATAAAATGGTACATATTAAACGACAACAGCTAGAAACACGAAATTCGGTGTGTACATTCCTCTAATTGAGTAGGTACATAATATAAAAGTATTTTTTTCAAATTCGTACTTTTAAGTGGTGAAATGGGAATAGAGGGATACAAATGGTACCAACCAAACGGCTGTACATAGAATAATGAAAATCGGTGTATACATTCCTCTGATTGCATAGATAAGTAAAATACACGGATTTTTCAAAATTCGTACTTTTTGGGGTTAAAATGAAAAAGGCGATAAAAATAGTACCAATCTAATGACCGCAGCTAGAGTCATGAAATTCGGAGTATGTAGACACGGAAAATAAACTGATTTTTCGAAATTCGTACTTTTTGGGGTTAAAATGAAAAAAGGGGATAAAAATAGTACCAATCAAATGACCACAGCTAGAGTCGTGAAATTCGGAGTATACATTCCTCTGACTGCGTATACACGGACACAAATAGACGAATTTTTCGAAATTAGTACTTTCAAGGGATACAATGGTACAGAGGGATAAAAATAGTGCCAACTAAACGACTACAGCTAGAATGATAAAATTCTAATTGCGTAGAAACGTCAAGGGGGTAAAAATGGTACCAACCAAATGGGCGCAGCTGGAATCCTGGAATTGGGTGTATACATTCCTCTGACTGCATAGACACGCAAAATAAAATGTTTTTTTTTTTTTCCAAATTCGTACTTTTTCTTTTACGGCAAAAATTTGTTGAATCGTGAAATTAGGTTATTTGCACTATGTACGTCTGATAATGGATTTTCAAAATTTGCACTTTTTAGAATTCAAATCGAATGGAAATATAACGAACTGTAGCACCCACTATCTACCAATATTTATGGTTTTGAAAATATTTTTGAAAATATAAATATAAGAATATTTATTTTTTGAATTGACATATAATTAAAATATTATATTTATTTATAAAATTAATTTTTCAATATTTGTATTTGTTTTGGTTTGACTATATTAAATGTATATTTTCCTGTAATATTACTGCACTTCTACGAAAATCGACAACCTCTGTGGAATGCAATCCATGGTGGAGGGTATATAAAGTTCGGCCCGGCCGAACTTAACGCTGTTTTTACTTGTTTAATACAATATTGTTACTGCGTTTTCTATAGCATTGTTTACAATGCCTGTCATGCCGAAAAAGTGGATTTTGGCCCGAACGCAGCTTAAAAATATGTTGCCATCCAACTGCAATATTCGACATAGTTAATTAAAAGCGACATGAGCTAAATTATTGTACAATATTTTTAATTTTATTGTGGAAATGATGGGAAAATATGCCAATAAATATGTAAAAGTTTCTACTAAATTCCCGTATGAATTTCCCGGGATACGGGAAATGAAAAATATGCGAATTTTCCAGCGGGAAATCCCGGGATGCAAACCCTAATTCCATTCAACAGAGGATGTTAATTTTCGTTGAAGTGCAGTAACATTAACAGGTAAATGTCAATATAGCCAAAACAAATAAAAATATTGAAAAAAATATTTTTTTTTAAATATGTATATAATTTTCATTATTTCAAACCACGCTCATAAACAAGAATACATATATGTTTATACTATATATATCCAACTAATACTTCAAATCAATTCAAAAAGTAAATATAAGACAGCAATCTTCAAAAAAGCATAAATAACATAAATATTTGTAGATAGAAGGTGCTACAGTTGGTTATATGTCCATCCTATTTTGATTTCAAAAGTACAAATTTTGAAAATCCATTATCTCTCACGTACACAGTACAAGATAACCTAACTTCAACCAATTTGTTGCCGTAAAAGTAAAGAACTACGCCAGAGGAATGTATACACCGAATTCCATGATTCTAGCTGCGGCCATTTGATTGGAACCATTTTTATCCCCTTTTTCCGATTTTAAACACCCCCCCCCCTTTAAATGGACGACTTTCTAAAATCTCGTTATGTTACGTGTCTACGCAATTAGAGGAATGTACACTAGAGCGTACCAGGTTACAAGTAAAAAAAAAGTTCGCCGTACACCTTCGAATATGAAGTATTATTGAAAGGTAGTTTCAAAATTTTTTTTTTTATTTTTTATGCCGAACGTAGGGGTGATGATGAAATCCGGTGTGTACATTAGGGCGTACCTCAAAAAAAAAGTTCGCCGTACACCTTCGAATATGAAGTATTATTGAAAGGTAGTTTAAACATTTTTTTTTTTATTTTTTTATGCCGAACGTAGGGGTCGCGCTTTTAAATTTTTCTATATAACTTCTGCATTTATAAACGGATTTTAAAGTGTAATACATCGATGTTTTTGTCTCGACGAAGCCAATTTTTTTGTCTTT
The DNA here is from genome assembly GCA_947397865.1 of Polietes domitor. NCBI lineage: Eukaryota > Metazoa > Arthropoda > Insecta > Diptera > Muscidae > Polietes > Polietes domitor. The sequence continues at coordinate 20,347,311 of OX377620.1, read as the reverse complement.
GAAGTCATTGAGCTCAAGCACCCCCTTCTGGTACTTACCCATCATATCTCAGTTGCTACTACCCTAATGTACCACTCTAATATCAGAAAATTAAAGCTCGCATAAAATCATGAATCATGCTTGAGCTCAATGACTTCAAAGACAAAAAAATCGAGACAAAAACATCGATGTATCACACTTTAAAATCCGTTTATAAATGCAGAAGTTATATAGAAAAATGTAAAAGCGCGACCCCTACGTTCGGCATAAAAAAATAAAAAAAAATTTTTTTAACTACCTTTCAATAATACTTCATATTCGAAGGTGTACGGCGAACTTTTTTTTTGAGGTACGCCCTAATGTACACACCGGATTTCATCATTCTAGCTGTAGCCGTTTAGTTTAGTACCATTTTTATCCCTCTGTACCCATTGTATCCCTTGAAAGTACGATTTTGGAAAAACCTTTTTATTTTGCATGTCTACGTAGCCAAAGCAATGTATACTCCGAATTTCATGACTCTAGCTGCGGTCATTTGGTTAGTAGAATTGTTATCCCCTTTTTCCATTTTAACCCCAAAAAAGTACGAATTTCGAAAAGTCCCTTTATTTTACGTGTCTACGCAATCAGAGGAATGTATACACCGAATTTCACTATTTTAGGGGCATCCGTTTGGTTGGTACCATTTTTATCCCTCTATTCGCATTTTACCCCTTAAAAGTACGAATTTGTAAAAACTACTTTTATGTTATGTATCTACTCAATGAGAGGAATGTATACACCGTGTTTCTAGCTGCTGTCGTTTGATAGGTACCATTTTTATCCCTTTTTTGTCCTATTTCACCTCCTACGAATGACAATTACTTTATGCTGCACGTTTTTGTTATAGGGAGAGTGCGTATACCCTTACCACACTTAAATACTCTAAAATATTAGGGGTTATTATGAGTATTTTCAGTCATTGTGAGGGACCATTTTTTGCCTTTGGACCGATTTCGTCCAGTTCAATCCTAACATATGTACGACTATAAGACGTATTTGTGGAAATTTTGGAAGATCTAGCATTTATATATACTTTATAGGGTCTCAGGTCGATATTTCAAGGTGTTACATAATGTGTAAAGTGGATTGTATAAAAATGTAGAATAATTCACCCTATGTACTGCTCGTCTTCGTCGACCACGGCAATCCACTATTTAGACACTCCACTGGACATTTTTGTATACTACAGTCGTACAATGTTAATATTGTAGAGATAATAGTATTTATTTATGTTGTGTGTGTTTTAACATTTATTACTCCCCCCCTCCCACGACCGAGTCCTTCGTCGTTCCTGCATTAATGTGTTATTCATTTAAGCACAATATATATATATTTTTTATTATTATTTCTTCATATTGCTACTTTAGTATCAATTGCAATTTTTATTTATTTTGTAATAATTGTATGTACGTACATTAGGGTGTTATGAAAATTAAAATTTTATTAATATTAACCAATGGCGGGATATAAATGTTCCGAATAGTATATATTTATTATGTATTATATTTCAAAAATAATGGAATGTGTCCAGAATTCTGTATTATACCGGGTTATAATCGAAAAAAAAAATAATTGTATAGATGGGGTTGGCTTTCACAGAATTCTTCAAAAGGAACAATTTACAACCCTGCAAAAAGAGAGCACCCATATCATCTTGTGATTCGGAAGTAGTGAAAATTCGGATCTTCACCAATGATTTTAACATGGAGTTGTCATAGGAGGGATGTTCTTTATTTTGAAAGACTTAAAAGTTATTGTAAAGTGTTGCCAAAAGGAACCACCTTTTCACAAGGGGTTTAACGGTGGACCTTCTGGTTGCTACTACGGCCCACAGTGGTTCAGAATCAAAATCCATCGGCCAAAATTCAATAACTTTTGTTCTAGTAGACACTTTTTAGTTCTGTAAGAAACCAAAATTAGACAAGGACACAAGGATTATTTTGAGATATTAACATTTGATCTGATATATTTAAGAAATCGGTCCAAAGTTGACTACTTTTTGTATTTTTCGATTTTAAAGAAAATTAAAATTTTTATTTTTTGTTTTTATATTTTTTAACATATTTTTACGTATTGGTTCATAATGCGAAGAAAAATTTTATTTTTTTTTGTATTACAGATTTTCATGTTTTTCAGATATTGAAAATTGAAAAAAAAAAAACGTAATTTATGTTTTTGAATTTGTCGAACTGTTTCTCACACATTTTAAGAGATTTGTACTCAAATCTTTTCTATTAGAAATTGTGTTTTCTTAGCTTTATTATGAAGTCAAAACTATGTTTGTGCCAAATATAGTTTGTTTGTAATAAATATTTTATAAAATATGTTTTTTTAACAAATGTCTGATTTTGAACCAACACAACTTTTTTCCGTCAAAAGCCTTTAACGAAATATATACATATTTGGAAAGGTTGAAGGGTTCCTCGTTTTTGTAGGGTAACTTTTATCTGCACGAAATTGCAGTCTTGGAAGATAGGATACATTTAGTGCAAAAAGTCCGATTTTTTAGTACCAAAACGCAATTAAATATTAAATATTTGAAGTACATTAAAAAAAAAATAAATGTATTTTTTAGTTGAAATTTTTAAATTGTACAAAACTAAAGATTGTTTATTTAAAAAAGCAATAAAAAAATAAAAAAGTTTTTTCCCGAGTCCGATTCGAACCCGAGACCTACCCAGAAGGTGTAAAAGGTGGAAAGTGTATACCTTACCTCTGTGACCCCACACTAAAAATTCGTCCTCATTCACTTGTGAAGATGCTATTCGAAAAGTCTTACGTGATATTAACATATTATCTATTGTTGTTTAAAAAACATTTGGGGTTTTTTCCAATTTTTTTTGCTGGGAATATGCTCTACGTTGGATTTTAAATTTTCTGTAGGGATTCAAAACTTTTCCGATTGGTTGTTAGTATTTTTTAATTTTAGATTTTTAAATAAAAGGTGGCTGCTGAGAACTTCGAACGCATTTTCCCCCATCTACTCTTTTGTCGGCCCAACCTAATGTTTTGTTTTGTGTATGTACATTTTAAATGCTGCCATTAATCATTCCAGAAACAATACTCGAATGGCGGTGAATTTGGAAAAGTTCGACACTTCAGATAAATTATGTTTCGCCATGAACTGGTCGTTCATGAAATTAATTAATATGACGGCAGGAGAAAAAACTTTGTAACGTTTATGCAGTGTCAAAAGTTTAAAATTTTTGCATGTAATTAATGTTCATATGGTCACTCCTTAAAGTACAAATTAAAAAAAAAATCAATTTATATTGCCGTCTACGTGGTCGGAATTCATTATTTCATTATTCTAGTTGCAATATTTTAGTTGGTACCATTTTTATCCCATTTTGTCCCGCTGACTCCTTAAAGTATAAATTCCAAAAAATCAATTTATATTGTCGTCTACGTGGTCCGAGGAATGTACACGCCGAATTTCATTATTGTAGTTGCAATACTTTAGTTGGTACCATTTTTATACCGTTTTGTCCCGCTCATCCCTTATAAATACAAATTTCGTAATATCCATTTAGATTGCGCTCCTACGTTGTCAGAGGAATTTTCGCGCCATACTTCACAACTATAGCTGCAATGCTTAAATTGGTACAATTTTTATCCATTTTTGTCCTGCGCACCCCTTCAAAGTAGAACTTTCGAAAAATCAAATTTTACTATTCTTTTGCAATAATTTAGTTGGTTCCATTTTTACCCCTTTTTGTCCCGCGCGCGCACGTCTTACAATTTTCGAAAAATTCAATTTTATTGCGCTTCTGCATGGTCCCTTTTTGTCACGCGCACCCCATAAAAGTACAAATTTCGAAAAATCCAATTTTACTGCACTTCAACGTGGCCAGAGGAATTTACGTACAAATTTCACGATTCACTTGTGAAAATGGATTTTGATGTGCTTCCGGCAGTAGGTTCAATTTTTTTGCAACTTTTCATAAAATCAATTCAAATTTTAATTTTAAATTATTTTATCGATAATTATACCCACACACTACAGAGTAGGAAGGTATAGATCATTTGGTACAGAAAAAAAGTGTAACGCATTGAAGAAATGACTTAAGACCCTAAGTATGTTTGGACCAAATCCGCTTCACGAGTTTTTAAGGTGTTTGAGTCATGTACGTCTGCCTGGCTGGATGGTGTACACAATAACTCTCGAAAGGAGTTAAGGAATCGATTCAAACTTTGCACATGGTAATATTTTTCCCAAACTTAGTTTAAGTTCGAAGATGGGCGAAATTGCTACGCCCCTTCTGGTACCTCCCACACAAATAGCCCTTATTCCAATGTTAAATTAAACCCCATATAACTTCCACACCGATGTTCGGAATATTTTGGCATATATTTTGGCATTTGATAAAGCTTTTATAATCAATTGAAGTGTACTAAATATGATGAGTTTTGCCACGCCGTTTCCAGCACCTCCCACACAAATCATGCAAAACTATGTAAAATTAAAGCTGTTATAACTTCGACACTGAGGATCAGAATACTGTGAAATTTGATACTTTGTAATGCTTTTACAATTAGGGTTGCCAGATGCCAAATGCAAGAAATCGGGACATCCAATAGTAAAAGTCGGGATTTCTCGGGATTTCTCAAAAAAAGGAAAAGCGGTTATTAAAAAAAAAACAGTTTACAATAAAACGTAACAAAGTGATTTATATACACACTGTAAACTTAAACTAATTTTTACATAAATACTTCGAATTATTTTTCACAGCGTTGACTAGTATTACTCCCTCGTCAGTTGTCAAAAATGTCTGGAATTCCTGACAATTCATATCAATGTTCAATCTTATGATTAATTAAATAAATTCAAGTGGTTTTCTTTACCACATTTAGCAAAAAAATATGACCATATTTTATCATTTGGTATGTCTTTGGGTAATTCTTCATAAACAGCCCGAAGACTACAGTAGTCGCTGTAAAACATATCGCTATCAATATTTTTCACCATTTCTTTATATTACACTTCGTTTTCATTCCTAAATGGGGGCCTACACCACATCACATTTTGCGCAACAGGGCTGTTGTTCTGAAATGTTGTGTGGCTGTTGTGCTGTTGCACAACACCTGTCGCCATTCAGAAATGTTTTTATCGATTTTTTGTGTTAACGTTTGTTGCACAAAATGTGGTGCCGTCTATTTGGTACTTTAACTTTGCAAACTTGAAAAGTCGGGATTTTCCCCTACATTATTTCAATACTCGGGACTATCATATAAAATCGGGATAATCCCGACGAATCCCGAGCGTCTGGCAACCCTATTTACAATGCTTAGATTCGCGTGGAATATTGTACCTCCCACACAATTGTCTCTATCCTAGGTAATATTAAATGCTTCATAACTTCTATTCTGGTGCTTGGAATCCTCTATGACTTGATATTTGATCGTGTTTTTACAATTGTTTTATAAATGTGGACACTGGGACCACACAAATGATCCTGCTCTACATTTAGTTGGTACCATTTCTATTTAGTTGGTACCATTTTTATCCCGTTTTGTGCCGTTCACCCCTTATAAATACAAATTTCGAAATGTCCATTTAGATTGCGGTTCTAGGTTGTCGGAGGAATTTACACACCAAATTGCACGACTATATTTAAATTGGTACCATTTTTATCCCTTTTCATCCCGCGCACCCCTTAAAAGTACAAATTTTGACAAATCCAATTTTATTGCGCTTCTACATGGTCAAATTATCAAATTTGAGGGTTCTAACTGCAATATTTTAGTTGGTACAATTTTAAAAGTACAAATTTCGAAAAAAAAAACAATTTTTTTGCTCTTCTACTTGGTGAGAGGAATTTATATATCAAATTTCACGATTCTAACTGCAATACTATAGTTGGTACCATTTTTATCCCGTTTTGTCTCTCTCACCCCTTATAAGTATAAGTTTCTATAAATTTCGAAAAATCAGAGGAATTTACGCGCCATACTTCACAACTATAGCTGCAATGTATAAATTGGTACCATTTGTATCCCTTTTTGTCGTGCGCACCCTTTCAAAGTACAAAGTTCGAAAAATCAAATATTACTACTCTTCTGAAATAATTTAGTTGGTACAATTGTTATCCCTTTTTGTCCCGCCCACCCCTTAAAAGTATAAATTTTGAAAAATCCAATTTTACTGCACTTCTACGTGGACAGAGAAATTTACGTATAAAATTTCAAGATTCTAGATGCAATACTAAGAATTTATACACAGAATTGATTTTTGTCCCCCTTGTACAAATTAACAAAAAATAATTTATATTGTTCCATCAATTTATACACAGTCAAGAGATTTATTTAAGTAGACAAACAAAGTAGAAAATTGTTTGCCCTTTTCTTTCCGAAATAATTATACACTCACTCTACGGGGTAGATATACATGCATTTGGAATAGAAACAAGTAAATATACCCTCCACCATGGATTGCATTCCACAGAAGATTTCGTTTTTCGTAGAAGTGCAGTAATATTACAGGAAAATATAATTTTTTTAATGTGGCCAAAACAAAACAAATACAAATATTGAAAAAATAATTTTATAAATAAATATAATATTTTTATTATTTCAAACCATTATTTATTTCAAATCAAAAAAAAATCTTATATTTATATTTTCAAAAAGCTTAAATACCATAAATATTGGTAGATAGTGGATGTTATAGTTGGTTGTATTTCCATTCTATTTTAATTCCAAAAGTACAAATTTTGATAATCAATTATCAGACGCACATAGTGCATAATAACCTAACTTCATGATTCAACCAATTTTTGCCGTAAAAGAAAAAGTACGACTTTGGAAAAAAACTTTTTATTTTGAGTGTCTATGCAGTCAGAGGAATGTATACACCGAATTCCATGATTCCAGCTGCGTCCATTTGGTTGGTACCATTTTTACCCCCTTGGCGTTTCTACGCAATTAGAATTTCATCATTCTAGCTGTAGTCGTTTAGTTGGTACTATTTTTATCCCTCGGTACCATTGTATCCCTTGAAAGTATGAATTTCGAAAAATCGGTCTATTTTCTGTGTTTACGCAGTCAGAGGAATGTATACTCCGAATTGCATGACTATAGCTGCGGTCATTTGGTTGGTAATATTTGTATCCCCTTTTTCTATTTTGACCCCAAAAAGTACGAATTTCGAAAAATCAGTCTATGTTCCGTGTCTACACAGTCAGAGGTCATTTGGTTGGTACTATTTTTATCCCCTCTTTTCATTTTAACCCCAAAAAGTACGAATATCGAAAAATCTTTTTTTTTAGTGTCTACGCAATCAGAGGAATGTATACACCGAATTTCATTATTCCAGGTGTAGCCGTTTGGTTGGTACCATTTTTATCCCTTCATACCCATTGTATCCCTTGAAAGTACGAATTTGGAAAAAAACATTTTATTTTTCATGTCTACGTACTCAAAGGAATGTATACTCCGAATTTCATGACTCTAGCTGCGGTCGTTTGGTTGGTAATATTTGTATCCCCTTTTTCTATTTTGACCCCAAAAAGTACGAATTTCGAAAAATCAGTCTATGTTCCGTGTCTACACAGTCAGAGGAATCTAAACTCCGAATTTCATGACTCTCATGTCATTTGATTGGTACTATTTTTATTCCCTTTTTTCATTTTAACCCCAAAAAGTACGAATTTTGAAAAATCCGTGTATTTTACTTGTCTATACAATCAGAGGAATGTATACACCGAATTTATTATCTAGGTACAGCCGTTTGATTGGTACCATTTTTATCCCTCTATTCCCATTTTACCCCTTAAAAGTACGAATTTGGAAAAAATACTTTTATATTATGTATCTACTCAATTAGAGGAATGTCCACACTGAATTTCGTGTTTCTAGTTGTTGTCGTTTAATATGTACCATTTTTATCCCTTTTTTGCCCCATTTCACCCCCTACAAATAATAATCACTTTATAGTGCACGTTTTTGCTATAAGGGGAATGCGCATACCAAATATCAAGCAAATATAAACAGACATGTTCAAAATACGCTAAAAAATTTGGAATTTCGCCCCTTTGTGCCGATTTCGCCAACTTTGGTTGGTACCATCTTTATCCCAATTTCCCCAATTTGGTTTGTTCGATTTGTATCACTTTTGATCCGCTTCCGCCTTTAAAGTACACATTTTGATGCAATACATCTGTATTGCATGTCAGAGTAATAAATTTATATACCTTATTTGATACTTTGGCGGGTACCATTCTAATGGCTTGTTGTTCCTATTTCTACTTGAAAATATACATTTAAAAATTATGTAATGCTTCGCTTTTACACGGTCAGAGGAATATACACACCGAATTTCACAATTCTAGCTACAGCCGTGGTACAAATTTTATCCTATTTAATCCCTTGAAAGTAAACATTTCGAAAAATTCTTTCTTATCAGTGATCTGCGCTATAAAACCAATATACACACCGAATTTCATGATTGTAGCGTCAACCGTGTTCTTGGTGCCTTTTTTATCCCCGTTTACTCTTTAAAAGTATAAATTTCGAAAAATGTCTTCATTTTGCGTTGCAAAAATATTTTCTTGGACGCTTCATGCTATAAGAGTAATATGCATTCCAAATTTTTAGTTTCTAGGCCCAGTCGTTTGGTCAGGGCGGTGGTGCATTTTCAACCCCTTAAAAAGAACAAATTTTGGAAAATTCCTTGTTATTGTTTTTGCTACATTTTTTACGCCCCTTTTCTCGTCTACCCTTTAAAAGTAAGAATTTCGAAAAATTCCTTCATTTTGTGTTTCTAAGCATTTCCAAATTTCACGACTCCGGCTCCGTCTGTTTGATTGGTACAATTTTTATCCCTTTTTACTTCGCCCTCAAAAGATACGAAATTTTCAAAAAAATTTCTTGGTCGCAATCGCGCTATAAAAGTGATGCCCGTTCTGAATTTCAAGATTCTAGGTCCAACCGTTTGATGTGGACTGTGGTACAATTGTTATCCCTTATTATTTAATTATTATTATATTATTTAATCCTTTAAAAGTAAAAAAATTTGAAAATTTTCTTTTTATCAGTGATCTGAGTTGTAAAACGAATATAAAGGGTGATTTTTTAAGAGCTTGATAACTTTTTTTTTAAAAAAACGCATAAAATTTGCAAAATCTCATCGGTTCTTTATTTGAAACGTTAGATTGGTCCATGACATTTACTTTTTGAAGATAATTTCATTTAAATGTTGACCGCGGCTGCGTCTTAGGTGGTCCATCCGCTTAGTCCAATTTTGGCATTTCCACGTTTTTGAGTAACAGAGACCCAATTGGTGCGAACGGCGACGAATCGAAAATTGGTGGTCATCATTAACACTGGCCGATACAGCTGCGATATTTTCTTCAGTTCGCACTCTACGTAAGCGTGTTGGTTTAATGTCCAACAATGTAAATTTGGTGCGAAATTTAGTCACAATAGCCCGAATAGCCGCTTCAGTGGGTCGATTAAACTGACCATAAAATGGAAGCGCGCAATGAACTTTCTTAACAGAGCACGCATTTTGATAATAAAATTCAATAATTTGCAAGCGTTGTTCGTTTGTAAGACGATTCATGATGAAATGTCAAAGCATACTGAGCATCTTTCTCTTTGACACCATGTCTGAAATCCCACGTGATCTGTCAAATACTAATGCATGAAAATCCTAACCTCAAAAAAATCACTCTTTACATACCGAATTTCATAATTCTAGCGTCATCCGTGTCGTTGGTACCTTTTTTATCCCCTTTTCCCCGTTTACTCTTTTAAAGTACGAATTTCATAAAATTCGTTCATTTTGCGTTTCTAAACATTTTGAGGGATGTACACACCGAATTTTATGATTCCAGCTCCATCCGTGTGATTGGTACCATTGTTATCCCTTTTTACCCGATTTCACCCCCGAAAAGTTCGAATTTTAAAAAATAAAGCTATAAGATGAACTTACGTATCAAATTTCAAGATTCTAGTCCCAACCGTATGGTCAGCCCCATTTTATCCCTTAAAAGCACGAATTACGAAAAACTCCCTTCATATCTTATCTATACGCTGTAAGAGAAATGTACACACCAAATTTCATGCTTCTAGCTTCAGCCGTGTTGTTTGTACCACTTTTGGCCCTTTTTGCCCCAAAAGTTTTCAAAAGCCACTTTTTGGGATGTCTCCATGCCGCAAGAGGAACGCCCATGCCAAATTTCAACATTCTAGGCCCAGCCGTTTGGTCATTGCGGTGGTACCATTTTTACCCCAAATCCCGTCTTATCACACCTCTATACTGCAAGAGAAATGTACACACCAAATTTCATGATTCTAGCTCTAGTCGTTTGGTCTGGGGAGTGATCAGTCAATCACTCAGTCACTTAATCACGCAACTCTTTTATACATATAGATAGATAGATTATTAATTAATAATAAAATAAATGAAACAATAAATTTGATTTTTTTTCTCAAGCAAAAATGTTTAAATTGTAATTGTTAAAATTATACAAAAACAAACATTGTTCATTTATAAAAGTGATAACAAAATAAATTTTTTTTTCCCCAAGCCATGATTCGAACCCGAACCTCTGTGGCCCCATACTAAAAATTAGTCCTCATTCTCTTGGGAAGATGCTATTCAGCTTATCGACTTTTTTGGAAAAGAACTTCCTCAAAAGCGGGCAAAATGTACATTTGGATTTTGAGATGCGATTAAAATGTGCTTCCAACAGAAGTACGTCCCATTTTTTATTGGGATTATGATATCATAATGTGTAAAAGGATACCATAAAGAAAATGGAATAATATGAGATCTGTGGTCCACAATTTAACATTTTAGCAAAGCTGTATGACCTTAAAAGATTATTATCTTTTAAAAGCAATGTGTTGCTGTACTCGACAGTTTAACTACTTTAATTAGTGACGCTAATGTTATCTATATATATAAAAGAGTTGCGTTACTGACTGACTGACTGACTTATCATTGACCAGCCCCCAGACCAAATATGACGTAGACGTCGACTAAGAAAGGGTTTTACGAAATTCGTACTTTTAGGGGATAAAATGGCCCAAAAAGGGATAAACATCGAACCTTCGTCCTGACTAAACGGCAGTAGCTATAAACATGAAATTCGGTGAGTTACTTGCAATGACCATGCAGACGAGCTACAAATAGGGATTTTCGAAATTTGTACTTTTAAGGGCCGAGCGGTACAAAAAGGGATAAAAATGGTACCAACTAAAGTATTACAACTAGAATCGTGAAATTTGGTATGTAAATTCCTCTGACCATATAGAAATGATGTAAAATTGGATTTTTCGAAATTTTTACTTTTAAGGGGCGAGCGACACAAAAAGGGATAAAAATGGGACCAACTAAAGTATTGCAGATAGAATCGTGAAATGTAATATGTAAATTCCTCTCACCATATAGAAACGAAATAAAAATAGATTTTTTCGAAATTTTTATTTTTAGGGGGCGAGAGGGACAAAAAGGGATAAAAATGGTACCAACTAATTTTTCTAATTTTGTACTTATAAACAATGAGCGGGATAAAAATAGTACTAAATAAAATATTTCAGCTATAGTCGTGAAATTTTGTGTTTAAATTTCTCTGACAACGTAGACTTGCAACATAAATGGATTTCTCGAAATTTGTACTTTTAAGTTGCGAGCGGGACAAAAGGGGATAAAAATGGTACCAACTTTAGTATTACAGCTAGAATCGTGAAATTTTGTGTGTAAATTTCTCTGACCATATAGAAGCGCAGTAGTTTGATTTTTCGAAATTTGCACTTTTAAGGGGTGCGCGGGACGAAAAGGGATAAAAATGCTGTACAATCATTTAATTACGTAAGCGCGGAACATAAATGGATATTTCAAAATTTGTACTTAAGAGGGGGATACGGGACAACAAGGAATAAATGTGTTACCAAATAAAGTACATATTTTTAGGGGAAGCAAAAACACATTTTACCTATAGTGATTTTTCAAAATGTGTACTTTTGGGAAAGAAGTGCTAAAAGTTATATACTGGCTGGCTGAATCTAGAAACATGAGATCGAGGATATAAATGGTTGTAATAAAGAGTGATTTTTTTGAGGTTAGGATTTTCATGCATTAGTATTTGACAGATCACGTGGGATTACAGACATGGTGTCAAAGAGAAAGATGCTCAGTATGCTTTGACATTTCATCATGAATCGTCTTACAAACGAACAACGCTTGCAAATTATTGAATTTTATTATCAAAATGCGTGCTCTGTTAAGAAAGTTCATTGCGCGCTTCCATTTTATGGTCAGTTTAATCGACCCACTGAAGCGGCTATTCGGGCTATTGTGACTAAATTCGCACCAAATTTACATTGTTGGACATTAAACCACCAACACGCTTACGTTAGAGTGCGAACTGAAGAAAATATCGCAGCTGTATCGGCCAGTGTTAATGATGACCACCAATTTTCGATTCGTCGCCGTTCGCACCAATTGGGTCTCTGTTACTCAAAAACGTGGAAATGCCAAAATTGGACTAAGCGGATGGACCACCTAAGACGCAGCCGCGGTCAACATTTAAATGAAATTATCTTCAAAAAGTAAATGTCATGGACCAATCTAACGTTTCAAATAAAGAACCGATGAGATTTTGCAAATTTTATGCGTTTTTTTAAAAAAAAAAAGTTATCAAGCTCTTAAAAAATCACCCTTTATTTTGTTCAAAACTTGGTAGAAAATTATACATACGAAGTAGTTCAGCTAAAATAGTGCATATCGACAAGCACATTCCTTTGACTGTGTGTGAGTGCTAGCTAATAGGAAAATTAAATAAATAATAATAGACAAATAAAATTAACAAATAACTGGCTTTTTCGCGTGCGAAGCAGCGGGTACTGCTAGTATTACATATTTGTCTCCTTGAGTAGGTGGATAGATGCTCACTCATAATGCATAATTTTCTAGATTATAAATAATAATAAAAAAAAAACTTTTTCACTTGTCTTTTCACTTTCTTCAGTCGCACCTTGGTGCAAGAATTTTCTTTGCCATGACTTTATGAACTTGATTAAAAATTCATTTTGTAATTTCTCGCCTTAACGCTTTCATTAGTTATCATAACTAATAGTAATAAAAATAATAAAAGAACACTTGAAAGAAGGTAACACAGCACACTAGGCAACACAAAATGATGCCATGGGCAAAAAGAAAACAGGGCTGTTCTCGTGTTTTAGAAATCCATCAAAGAGATTCGAAAGAAGGCCTTTCAAAGAGATTCAAAAGAAGGTCTTTCAAAGAGATTCGAAAGAAGGCCTTTCGAAGAGTTTCGAAAGAAGGCTTTTCAAAGAGATTCGAAAGAAGGCCTTTCGAAGATTTTCGAAAGAAGGCTTTTCAAAGAGATTCAAAAGATGGCTTTTCAAAGAGATTCGAGAGAATTTTGAAGAGATTCGAAAGAAGTGCTTTTGCAGAGATTCGAAAGAAGTGCTTTTGAAGAGAATCCATAAAAGGCCTTTCGAAGATATGAACAAGAGAGAACAAGTAAGAAGGCGTTAAGTTCGGCTGGGCCGAACCTTATATACCCTCCACCACGGAGTGCATTCCATAGTATTACCAGCAGATTAAAGGAAGTCGACTTTACATAGAAGCACAGTACCATATTACGAAAATTTTGATATTTTTATGCACATTACTATATTTGTTTACTATTTCAAACTATAATGTACACTTCTGCGCACTGTTTAAAATCGACTACTATATACATATAAATAAAATGCTGAAATTGTGAAAGTGAACATGCCTAAATAGTAGGCGATTGTCAGTCGCCATTAGAAAGAAGCATTTCCAGATACAGACAAAGTGATAAGAAAAGTATAAATTTTAAAGAACCCAAATTTCGAAAAAACCCTTTTTCGAGTCTTCATAGTCAGAATGTATACACCGAATTTCTTGATTTCAACTTCAGCGGTTTGGTAGGTTCCATTTTTATCCCTCTTTTTAATTATATCCCTTAGAAGTACGAATTTCGAAAAATCCCTCTATTTTTCGTGTCTATGCAATTAGAGGGATGTACACACCGAATTTCATGATTCTAGCTGTTGTCGTATCATTGGTACCATATTTTATCCCTTTTTGTCCCATTTCGCCCGCTAAAACTTTTATTTTCTTTGTGGTGCTTTCAAGCTACAAGAGGAATGTCCGCAACAAATTTTAACTGTATTAAAATAAGAAATTTAATTAATAAGCCAAGGCTACCAATATTTGTATACTATATATATAATGGATATAATACTTCAATTCATAAAGTAAATATACGGGAGCAATCATAAGTACCCTAAATATTAGGGGATAGAGAGTGTACTTTCAGCTACGGTCGTTTGTTGTATTTCCATCCTATTTTAATTTCAAAAGTATAAATTTTGAAAATACCTTATCTCTCACGTACGCAGTACCATTTTTTGTCGTAAAAGCAACAAAATAAAGTACGAACTTGGAAAAAAATATTTTACGTGGCTATGCAGTCAGAGGAATGTATACACCGAATTCCATGATTCTATCAGCGGCCATTTTGTTGGTACCATTCTTATCCCCTTTTTCAAATTTTGCCCCTTCAAGAGTACGACTAATTAAAATCTCTTTATTTTACGTATCTACACAATTAGAGGGACGTACTCATTAAATTTCATCATTCTAGCTGTATTCGTTTAGTTGGTACTATTTTTATCCCCTGTAGCCATTGCATCCATTGAAAGAACGAATTTGGAAAAAAACGTTTTATTTTTCGTGTCTACGCAGTTAGAGGAATGTATACTCCGGATTTCATGATTCTAGCTGCTGTCATTTTGTAGGCACTTTTTTTATCCCCTTTTTCCATTTGAAGCCCAAAAAGTACGAATTTTGGAAAGTTCTTTTATTTTACGTGTCTACGCAATCAGAGAAATGTATATATCGAATTTCATTATTCCAGGTTGGTACTATTTTTATCCCTCTATCCCCATTTAACCCCTTTAAAAGTACGAATTTAGAAAAAATACTTTTATATTATGTATCTACTCTAGTAGAAGAATGTACACGCCAAATTTCGTGTTTCTATCTGTTGTCGTTTGATACGTACCATTTTTATCCCTTTTTGTCCCATTTCGCCCCCTACAAATAAAAAATCACACTATGGTGCCCTTTTATGCTATAGAGAGAATGCGCATTGCAAATATCAACTAAATACAAGCTAATATGTTCAAAAAACATGCTGAAATACTATAAATATTAGGGGTATTTTCAGTCCTTATGAGGGAAAAATTTTTCCCTCTGGGCCGATTTTGTCCACTTTCAATCCCAACCGATCTACAACCATAAGACACATTTAGGAAAATTTTGAACCTCCTAGCTCATTTCGTTCGGCCGCTATCGTGCTTTCAACAGACAGACAGATGGACATGGCTATATCGTCTTAGAATTTTACCACGACCCAGAATATGTATACTTTATGGGGTCTCCGATGAATATTTCAAGGTGTTACAAACGGAATGACAAAGTGAATATACCCCCATCATGGAGGTGGAGGGTATAAAAACATGTTATCAGCTTACTTAGATGCAATTTCAAAAACTGGCGATTAGGAAACCAACCCTTGTTCCCACTCCTTAATGGGACTCCCATACAAAAACTAAATTTTATAGAATTTGCTCCCACCACTCTAACTAGGCCAAGGAGGTCCCAAGGGGAGTCAAATGTAAGACCAACCCCCAATATTTTTTCAGCCCCAATATTTTCTCAGGACGTTCCTACTTTCCTACTATTCTTCATAATTTTTTATGAAGGAATGGTAGGCTCAAAACTGGGCCCTAATCACCCCTAGAGGGAAGACATGTAAAACTGGCCCTCATTTTAAAAAATAATTGGTCCCACTACTCTAACTGGCCCAAAGAGGCTCCAAGGGTATTCAATTGTATGACTCATAACACACCTACCCTCCATCTGCATTTTAGTTTTTATGGAAGTAAGGCCCAAAATTGCCCCGCAGTAGACCCCAGAGAGGGGAAGTGTAACTCATGCACTATCCCACCCCTAATGCACATGATCTCCTTCGTGCAGACAGCAGTCATAAGGGAATATACAAACATTAAAACTTTCCAGACACACATACAAATACGCCGCTGTAGTTTCACTACTTGCTTCGTTTCTCCTTTTTTAATTATTTTGTTTTGCGTGATTCTTGTGTAATTTTTCCTCATGCGTTTTTTTTATCTCTATAAAAACATGGTGCAGAAGAAGACGTTGCGGGGAGGGGAGGGGTGTGGTACTTCGTTCTGTGGCTTCCTAACACTATGCGTTGATGTTGATTACAATGACAAGAGAGAAAAACGCCAGCCAACCAAATACCGCCAAGGGCGAAACTACACAGACGACGACGATGACGACGACAAGTTCAACTTCTTTAAGAGCACTTTGGTAACTTCTACTGCCACTGGCATTGCTACAACTACAACTGTTGCTGTACTCTGTCAAATGAATTTAAATGAGTACATAAAAAGGAGCACAGGATGTGCATTTTTACGGAGGCTGCATCTAATTGAAATCAACTGGTTTTTTTCGTTTTCGAATTTCCCCGGAATACCCGCTGAAGTGTAAAATATTAGAATCATAATTCATATCTCTTATAATATGGCCTATGTGCGTTTGATGCAGATCGGTTTGGATTGCAAGTGGATGAAATCGATCCCCAGAGGGAAATTTTTTCCCCTAACAAGGACTGAATATATCGCCTAATATTTAGATTATTTAAGAATTTTTTTAATTTGTTGCATACTTTCCTCTTGTAGCGTAGGTTAGGTTAGGTTTAAAGGACCAGAAAGCTTACGCAATCCGTGCACTCGGAGACCCTATTGGATCCATTGTACATATCCTTATATCTGAAAAATATATATGAATATAAAGGTGAATTGAATGAGATGGATGGGCAGGAGGTGAGGAATAGGGGAAAAGCGGGAATATGGATTGTGATGGAAAGGGGGGGGGAGGGTGCCAGGTGAGTGGAATTGGTTAGGAAGTCGAGTTTAATGTGACTTTGTAGTTGTCGGTTAATACTCTTTCTTCCTTGTGAGTGTTGTGGCCTATGAGTAATGCGAGAATACCTCTGGGTAGCTTGGCATTAGCGTACCTTATGGTTCTCATTCTTACTGATAGGTACCGGATTCAATGTTATCATCAGTGTGATTCAGAAATCAGAAACTGCCCATAATCCAGTCCCTTCGAGAATCTCAGCAGGTCATGGATGGTGCGGGTTGCGATTTCATCAATATTCCTAATTGTATAATCTCCTAGGTGTTTTTTCCTACGTACACAGAGAGAGGGGCACATACCTAAAATGTGCTCGATCGTTTCAATCTCATCTTCGTCCTCACACAGTCGGCAAAAATCTACAGTATCTGTGTGCCACCTGCTGAGCATGCTTCCAACGTTACAGTGCCCTGTGTAGAATCCTATGAGCTTACGCAACTCTACCTTGCCTAATTTTAACAAAGTTCTAGTTTTCTGTTTGTCAGCCTTCGGCCAAGTGGCCCTAGCAATCCAGCAGGTTGACAAATTAGTCCATGCTGAGTTCATCAGTGCCCACCTACGTGACTCAATCATTCTATATAAAGCGCCTGGTGCGGTGGTTTTACTGAGTATTCGGCTTGCGAGATTTCCATGGATGAACCATTTCTGGCCAGTTCGTCTGCTGTTTCGTTCCCACTGATATTGCTATGTCCTGGAACCCAGCAGAGACGGACCACATGGCTTCTGAGGTCATCCAGCGAGCGCTTGCAACTCAGTAAAAGCTTTGATTTGACGTTATGCGACATGATTGATTTAATCTGTCTCTGCCGGAATTTCTATTTCCGCTAGAAATTCTGCTGCTTTTTTGATTGCAAGGGTTTCAGCTTGATAAACGCTACAGTTATCGTTGAGTCTGAAAGATTTACGTATCTGTAGTGATTCAATGAAGAAGCCCGCACCTGTGCCTATATCCATCTTAGAGCCGTCAGTGTAGACAGCCAAGCCTGTAAAGGGCTCGGCATCGTCCCAATCTGCTCTTTTCGGTATAATCATCTGTGGTACTGTTGAGAAGTCCAGAACCGGTACCAAATAATCGGTATCTTCATTGAAGATTGGTTCTGGATGAGAATTCTCCACATTTCTTTGAAAAACAGTCGCATGACCATATGACCTAGCGTAAAAGCACCAACAAGTAAATACAAAAATTAGCGGCTGAAGTGGGACAAAAGGGATAAAAATTGTACCTACCAAACGGCATTCCTCTAATTGAGCAGATACATAAATACAAAAATATGTTTTTCCAAATTCGTACTTTTAAGGGGTGAAATGGGAATAAAGGGATTAAAATGGTACCAACCAAAAAGGCGGCAGCTAAAGTAATGAAATTCGGTGTCTGCATTCAGCTGACTGTGTAGTTGCGTACTTTTAGGCGGGACATGGGAGGAAAGGGGATAAAGGGGGTGAAATAAAGAGATCTTTCGATATTCCTACCGTCAGGATCTAAATGGGATAATATTTGTTACCAATCAAGTTGACGAAATCGGGCCAGAGGGAAAATTTTTTCCATAACAAGGACTAAATATATATTTAGATAATTTAAGCATTTTTTTCTGCTTTATATTCTCCTAAAATTTGTTGCGTACAATTTAGCGGTTGAAATGGGATGAAAGGGTTAAAAATAGTACCCATCAAACGACAACAGCTAGAGACACGAAATTCGGTGTGTACATTCCTCTAATTGAGTAGATATACACTATAAAAGTATTTTTTCCAAATGCGTACTTTTAAGGGGTAGAATGGCAATAGAGGGATACAAATGGTACCAACCAAACGACTGCACCTATAGTAATGAAATTCGGTGTATACATTCCTCTGATTGCGTAGACACATATGATAAAGGGTTTTTTGGAAATTCGTACTTTTAGGGGTATAATGGAAAAAGGGGATACAAATTGTACCACACAAATGGCCACAGCTAGAACCATGAAATTCGGTGTATATATTCCTCTGACTGCGTAGACACGAAAAATAAAAAGGTTTTTCCAAATTCGTACTTTCAAGGAATAAAAATGGTACCAACTATACGGCTACAGCTAGAATGATAAAATTCGGTGTGTACATCCCGCTAATTGCGTAGACAAGTAAAATAAAGAGTTTTTCGAAAGTCGTACCTTTAAGGGGTAAAATGGGGAAACGAAAATAGAAATGGTATCTACTAAATTGCCGCAGCTAGATTCATGGAATTCCTTTGGTTGCATAGACACGCAAAATAAAAAGATTTTTCCTAATCCGTACTTTAAAACTGGCTAGACTCGAGAATAAAGTATTTGGAAATTTTAATTGACTTGAAGTATTATTTCGATGTATAGAGTATAAACATAAAATTATTCATTTTTAATATAAAATTAAGAAAACAATTTAATGTTAGTTGTATGTATTGTTGACCTTTTGATGTGTTGCGTTTTGTCTTTTATTCGGCTTGAGGTCAGTTTTTGTTCAAATAATAAAACAAAAAATATATTATTTTATTATTTTCTTGTTTTTTATTTCCCAATATTTCGACCAACTCCACTGGTCATCTGCAGGGGTCTAGTACAAAAAACACAAATTATTCAATTACATGTTACAAGCATTAACAATCAAAAAATATCACAATATTTATATTTTTAAAAAAGTTTTTCACAAGCTTTTGTTTTTTTTTTCACTCTCTGCAAGCTTTTGTCGTCTATGTTTTTCCACCGTGTTCCTATATATTTGAGCACAACCGTCTGTGTCTCTCTTATAATTAGGCCTTTTTCCAGGGGAGACGTCAATTATATTTAGCATTTCCAATGTGTATCTCCTTGTATAATTATTCTCTTCCGCTAATATTTCGACGTCATTAAAGTTTGGTTTGTGTCCCGTCAAGGTACAGCCCACTGTACCAAGGGCAGTTTTTTGCTCAATGGGTTTGTCAAGAGAATTGTGTTCGGTTTTATGTGATGAAAGTCTGGTTTTCAATTTATTTTTCGTAGTGCCGACATATGTATACCTTCTGGCATATGCAATTTTATCTTGTACACGACGTTTGGTTTCTCCTCTTTCTCGATTTTTGATTTTGTCCTACTAAATAGTTAGTTGACGGTCCTGTGTGTTTTATATGCCAACTCAAATTTTTCCTTGTCGTAAATATTAGAATGTTTTAGTCTTTCGGATAGTCCTGGAATGTATGTTGTGGATTTATAAATTTTGCTTGGTCTTTCGTCATTTTTGTTAAGTTTTTCTTTCGTCGTTCGCTTGATTAGATTATTTATTAATTTTTCGGGAAAGTCGTTCATGCGCAGTATATTTCGAATTTTGGACTTGTTTGTTTCGTGAAATTCCTTTTCACTGGTTTGTAGGACCCTGTTCATAAAATTCGTCGCGCATTATTCGTCTTGGGTGCTTAGAATAAAAATTGATTAGACGTCCGGAAGCCGTTTGCTTTTGGTACCAGTCAACTTTCAGCAGATTCCCTTGTCAAATTATCACCGAATCCAAAATATGGTAGTTCATTGTCCAATTCTTTTTCCATCGTAAATTGTATCCAAATCCAAAATATGGTAGTTCATTGTCCAATTCTTTTTCCATCGTAAATTGTATTTGTCGGTTGAAAGAGTTTAATGCGTTAAGTTTGGTTTCTACTTCACTACGCTTTACAATTGCGAATAAGTCGTCTACATATTTGGTCAGGTTTTTTCTTTTATCTTTTGGCGTCCAGCAGTTCTTCCATAATGATGTCAGCAATTACTGGTGAGGCTGTTGATCCCATTGGGATGCCAATTTTCTGTTCTGCCCTTTTTCTGTTCATATACCTTGACTTCGTACTTGAAATAGCGTGTCTCTTTAATGCAGAAGGCCAATAATTCTATGAAGAGGTCCCGAGGTATTCTTGTTGTTGTATTGGATTCCATTTCTTTTCTATTGCCATTATGGCTAAGTTTATGGGAATACTTGGGAACAAAGAAACCACGTGAAATGAAATCAATATTTCGTCATTATTTATCGTCATGTTATAATAAAATAATATATTTTTTGTTTTATTATTTGAAAGTACTGACCTCAAGCCGAACAAAAGACAAAAAGCAATAAAATTTAATATAATTTATAAAATTATTTTTGCATTATTTTTATTTATTTTTTCTATATTAAAAATTTGACACTTTCCTTTACTATTACTGTACTTCTACGAAAATCGACAGCCTCTGTGCAATGCAATCTATGCATTATAGTCAAAGGTAGGCACCCTTACCCGACTAAACCTTAAATTGAATTATGTTATAAGTGTCACTTTCGCGTAGAAGCAAAAAATTGAAAAAGGGTGTTTTTAATCAATTTTCAACTTTAGACGAATTACAGAGCTAAACTAAATTTTATCAGCAAAATATAAATATATCTGAGTAGCATTCTACCACTTTTTTAACTACACGTTTAAGAAAATCAAAAAATTGTCTAAAGTCAACACACCCTAATGTCACATGTTTGCTGCAAACAAACTTTGATATCAGTTTCACTTTTTTTCAACCAACGTGCCTATCTATCGCTATGACTGAGAGAAAGATAACAGAACCTTAGCAACGAACAAGTACTGTCATATCGATAATAATGTATGAATAATGTATTAAAAATAGCTTAAAGATAAGCAATTTGATTCCAAACAAAAAATCACCTGTCCCAGCTGAAAGTACTCGATGAGAGGAGAAAAGTAATTTCTGGATTTTGCTAGATTGGTTGCCGTTCGTTTTTTATGAGCCTCTATAGTTTTTTCGCCAAATTCGATTTTGAGCCTCTATAGTTTTTTCGCCAAATTCGATTTTGAGCACTTTTTTACAATTTTCTTCTATTTTTCGCATGGCCATAGAAAAATGCTGTGAATTTTTTTTTTTTTGCAGTCTTCAGCAAAGTTGTAGCTCTTGACTCGGCCAACAAAAATGCTGAATATATTAAGTATGAAAAATTTCATCTTCATGCTCAAAACCCCAAAAATGTCGAAAAAATTACCACTTTTTTCACCGATTTTTTCTGTTTTTCGACTACAGCTCTTGAACTATTGAAAGTTTTACCAAACAAACAAGGGGAGAAATGTAGCCTATTAAATTATGAACAACTTTCTAGTACATACCAACCTCATACGACCACTCCTTGATACGGATTTGGCCATACAAATTTATGAAAGAACAAAGTAAATTTATATAAGTTAACCCACATAACTCCATGACACGACTTGGCATCACTATTGTGTAAGATCAACCCTGGTTGACCTCATTTACAGTAGTGGTGACAATCAGCTGTGACGCGCGAAGTTGTTTGTGGTTTTACACTTGAAATCAACAGATGCAATGGTAAATTTTTGTCATTCTACTTTTTTTATATAAGTGATTACCAATACCGATGAGTACCAAAACCACCGAGTCCGAGTATGATATCAATGATGACATCAGAAAGGGGAGACACCAACTATGGTGACTTCGATCCGGATTTTTTCCCTGAATTCGCAGATGATGCATCAAAGCCACTAGCACAAGAAGAAATCGATTTCCTCGTGGCCAAATTTCGTTTTTCGCAGCGTGATGCCGAATTTTTCACTACATTTATGAAGCGCAGAAATCTGACACAGAAAAACGTTATCGCCAGCGGTTACCGTAAACGCCAAGCTGAGTTCCAAAAACTATACAACGTCAATGATTTGAATACGTTCACATATTGCAACGACATAAAAGCCTTAGTGAACAAAATGGGTATGGAATATAATGCTGCGGACTGGAGATTATTTATAGATGGCTCCACGTCAAGTTTGAAGGCTGTATTATTACATGTTACAAATAAAATGCCATCCATCCCGTTGGCATTCGGAACGAATATGAAGGAATGTTATGAAGTCATGGCAGATATATTGGACAAAATCAAATATACGCAGCATAACTGGAAAATTTGCTGCGACTTAAAAGTAGTAAATATTTTGCAAGGTGTCATTGAAAAAGGCGGCTTCCCTAAATTCTTCTGCTTCTACTGCACATGGGATTCGCGGTATAAACATGACCACTATAAGGCAACACATTGGGTGAAAAGAGATCTGAAGAATCAAAAGCATTTGAATTTGTTCAACAAACCGTTAATTGAGAATATTGATAATATTTTGCTACCACCACTACATATAAAATTGGGCATCGTGAAAAAGTTTATCGAAGTGGCCGTCAAAGGTAACGATCAGATTTTCGATTGTTTGAAAGGAATATTTCCGAAACTAAGCACTGATAAAATTACTGCAGGTATTGTATTTAATTTTTTAGCATTAATGTTGATTCACTTCGCTATATTCGCACTGTTTTTTATGTATGTTACTTGTTGCTTTTTCTCATTTTTTATACAGGTGTGCTAAATGGACCAGACATCCGCAAACTCATTAAAAGTGAAGCTTTCACGCAAGTATTGTCTGCCAAAAAACTTGAGGCTTGGATTGCAATAAAAGCAGTTATTCAATATGTTTTGGGTAAAAACCGCGTGGACAATGAGAAAGCAACGCAATTGGTGAAGAATATGATCACTGCCTTTGATTCCATTCATGCATCGATGACATTAAAACTCCATTTTATGCACCATCATCTGGACGTGTTCCTGAAACAACTGCCCACAGAATCAGACGAGCAGGGTGAACGATTCCACCAGTTAACCATGCCGATGGAAAGACGTTTCAAAGGTAAGAAAATCGACGCAATGATTGCTGAAGTATGCTGGTGGTCTCAAAAGATATCACAATTCGAGCACGAGTTGACGGAGGATGATAAAGAAGGACATACAGAAGAAGATATACCATTATTCACTCCACAAACTGGAAATGACGCAGAAGATATCGTCGTGGCTATTTTAAACTCAGAATCAGACGACGAATCAAGCGAACCAGCTGCAAAGAAATCTCGGCCTTCCACTTCTGGAACGTCAACTGTCAAATCATTAACTTCGCGCCAGACAGCCCAAATGGACATCGACGATACTGATTAACAAAAAAAAAAACAAATACAAATTAATACCCGTTTGATGCCTTTTTTTATACTTTTTTTCATAATCTTTCATATATTTTCATGTTTTTCACTTTAACAGAAAATTCAATACTAAATTGCAAAAAAATAATACATGTGCCTTTTTTAAACTTTTGCTCAATAAAAATAATAAAATAAAATAATAAAATAAAATAAATAAAATAAAAAAAAATGAAAATTAATCACATTTGTATGGCCAAATCCGTATCAAGGAGTGGTCGTATGAAGTTGGTATGTACTAGACTAGTTCATAATTTAATAGGCTACATTTCTCCCCTTGTTTGTTTGGTAAAACTTTCAATAGTTCAAGAGCTGTAGTCGAAAAACAGAAAAAATCGGTGAAAAAAGTGGTAATTTTTTCGACATTTTTGGGGTTTTGAGCATGAAGATGAAAATTTTCATACTTAATATATTCAGCATTTTTGTTGGCCGAGTCAAGAGCTACAACTTTGCTAAAGACTGCAAAAAAAAAAATTCACAGCATTTTTCGAACTATGGCCATGCGAAAAATAGAAGAAAATTGCAAAAAAGTGCTCAAAATCGAATTTGGCGAAAAAACTATAGAGGCTCATAAAAAACGAACGGCAACCAATCTAGCAAAATCCAGAAATTACTTTTCTCCTCTCAACGAGTTCTTTCGGCTGGGATAAGTGATTTTTTTGGAATTTTTGTGTTGTACTGTGTTATCAATGAAAACAAAGTGTTCCCATCCAATGATGACGATATTTATTCAGACATTTCAAAACTCTCAATTTCATACAAAAATTATATTGATGGAGTATCTGACTTTGTCTTAAAAAAAAAATGTTGTGAATCGTTAATCTTACCACTTAAAATAATATTCACGAAATCTTTATGTTGTTTCTATTTTATACAAAAGTGGAAAAAACTGTAGTTGTTCCAATATTTAAATCTGCTCAAAAAAATAATGTAATTAATTATAGACCCATTTCAAAACTGTCAAATATTGTCAAACTTTTTGAACACATAATTTGTGATAAATTGTCTTTTAGATTTAAGAGCTATATAAGTCCTGATCAATATGTGTTTTTCCATGGAAGGTCTACAACTAGCAATTTAGCAGTTTTTACAAAATATTGCATTTCGAATTTTGAGAGTGGTGTTCAAGTGGACACTATATATTCTGATTTCTCCAAAGCTTTCGACAGAGTTCCTCAAATATATTATTATATAAATTAATAAAAATTGGCTTTCGTTCGGAAATTATTATTCCAAATGTCTACATATGACTTTCCACAGATGTCGTAATCCAATAATTTCTCAATACAATATTTCAAGTCATAATTTGGATATTGTGTTGGAAAAGCTAGATTTAGGTGTTTTGTTTGACTACAAGTTAACTTTCCTCAGTCATCTAAATTATATTATCCCTAAGGCTTATTCAGTTATGTATTTCATACGTAGAAATACTGCTGAATTCTCAGATCCTTATACGAAAAAGGTTTTATATTGTTCTTTTGTTCGGTCAAAAATTGAATATGTTTTTCTATTTGGAACCCAAATGCTTCAGTACATAATTATCGTGTTGAGAAAGTTCAGAAAACGTTTATGAAGTTTGCTTTAAACTCTTTAAACTTTTCTGCACCAATTCCATCGTACGAAACTATTTTCAGATGAAATGAAACATTTTTCAAATGAAATGAAAACTTTTATTTAAATTGAATGAAACTTACTTTAGAAAATATTAAATAATATGTTGATTGTTATAAAATAATCATTTGAGGTAGGTGATCGGTGTAATTTATTTTCGTGACTCATCCTACTATACATTATAGCCTTGATTTTTTAATATTTCTATCAGATATTTCTATCTTCAGAGCCAACATTTTCAGACTATTATTACAAAGATGAGCGCTGCGGCGTCAAAATCCATCGGCCAAAATTCAATAACTTTTGTTCTAGTAAACATATTTGAATTCTGCAAAAAACCAAAATTAGACAAGGACCCAAGGATTATTTTGAGATAAAAATCGGCAAGTCAGATACATTTTAGAAATCGGCCCAAAGTTGACTACTTTTCGTATTTTTAGATTTTAAAGAAAATTAAAATTTTTATTTTTTTTTTGTTTTTATGTTTTTTTAACATATTTTTACGTGTTTGTTCATAATGCGAAGAAAAATTTTTCACGTTTTTCAGATTTTTAAAATTGAAAAAACGAAATCGAATGTCGAACTGTTTCTCACACATTTTAAGAGATTTTGCGCTTTGGAACGTTACCCTGAAAAAACGGGGAACCCTTCAACCTTTCCAAAAATGTATGCAATTCGTTAAAGGCTTTTGAAGGAAGAAAGTTGTGTTGGTCCAATTTCAGACATTTGTTCAAAAAGGATATTTTTTACAATATTCATTACAACCAAACTATTAGGGTTTGCATTTTCCCGTATTTTTTATTTCCCGGGAAACGGGAATTATTTTTCCAATATCCCGGGACAGCACGGGAAATTGTCAACATACTGCTTACCCTACAAACTATATTTGGCACAGACATAGTTTTGGCTTATAATAAATCTAATTTCTAATAAAAAAATTGAGTGTAAAATATCTTAAAATATGTGAGAAACAGTTTGACAAAGCCAAAAAAAGAAATTAAATTTTTTCAATTTTCAAAATCTGAAAAAACGTGAAAATCTGTAACACAAAAAAGTAAAATTTTTCTTCGCCTTATGAACAAATACGTAAAAATATGTTAAAAAACGTAAAAATAAAAATTTTAATTTTCTTTAAAATCGAAAAATACGAAAACTAGTCAACAACTAAAATATATCCGATTTCCCGATTTTTAATGTTAATATCTAAAAATAATCCTTGTCTAATTTGGTTTTTTACAGAACTCGAAAATGTTTACTAGATCAGAGGTTATTGAATTTTGGCCGATGGATTTTGATTCTGAACCACTGTGCAGCGTCAATTTCCTTCCGATATTCATCATATTTAAGCATCTTTCGAAAGGTATTGTATGTAGCTATTTTTGTTTATAAATTACTACACCCTAATATGAAAAAGTTTTCAGTTGTCACTATGAAAAAACTCAAAAAAAAAATACTGTAAACGATCAATAATTCGACCAATAAGATACTCTAAGACAAGAATCACAATTTATATTAAAAGTGCTTTCAAGGATCTATTAACTCAGAAGAAAATTTGGGACAAAAATGTGTCATGAAAAAATTACACGGAAAAAACATTATTTTTAGGAGCATTTTAAGGAGCGTTAAGAAAATATTTTGCAAATCATCATTAAACAATCCAAACTTTATTTTCGTGGAGTGACTGGAAATTGTTTATCCATTTGTATGGAACGCGAAGCAGCCTAATGTATAATACTAATAAAACACTTCTTCTCCACTTCTGATTTAAATTAGAGCAATGGATGGGGGCTGCAATAATGGCATGTCCCGTCGGAGACGGGATTTGTACATGGGACTCTTTTCATGACAGCCGCCTGCTCTACCCAATATATCACAGCGATGCGATATGTTCGACATTTAATTGTTAAAAGCTCGATGAGGGTTTATGTGGGTTTTTTCATTTTGCTTCTTTTATCGCAACCAAAGCATGCAATGATTCAGGTCTATCCGAATTTTCGGTCTCTGCATGACTCTATTGCACCCTAGTCATGCAGAGTTTCAATTGAAATTCAAAACTCGTCATTTGTAATTCAAAAGACACCATTTGAAATTCAAAAGTCGTCATATGAAATTCAAAACTCGTCATTTGTAATTCAAAAGACACCATTTGAAATTCAAAACTCGTCATTTGTAATTCAAAATACGCCATTTGAAATTCAAAAGTTTTCATTTGAAATTCAAAAATGTAAACAAACTTATTTAAGAAGCATTTATTTTTTCTGCAAATTTTAATATTCTGCAGTTTTGGAAACAGATTTAATAAAATGATAAGCAACTAATAACACAGTACAACATTTTTCAGTTCGTTGATTGCCAACTCAATTCTGAGAACAGTATGTGAAATTATACCCAAAAAGAATAATTTCTGCATCATTCGTTTTGTCTTCTTACCTGCCGAAATATTTTTAATATCGATTTGAAGTTAGTACTATCGTATAAGGGAATTTATCACGTTTTAGGCCCTGTTGTTTGACATAGCTCGACAGCCACTAGCCCGATTTAGTTGAAATAAATTTTAAAACATTAAGAATTACAATTCCCTTAATCTGTTCATATATTGTTTTCCTATACAAGCAACAGTTTCCAAGTTAAAAATAAGTTTCCAATAAAAAATGAAGAAAATTTTTTTTTAAATTCATAAAAAATACAAAACGGAAATAAGTTTCAAGTGTAGTTACTTTTTCGCAAAGTCACACCTATGAGCAAAATGAGACAAAGATCATGAAAATCGATGCACGCGTTTCGCTTTTATTCGCAATTGAGTAAAGGTATGAATTTCAAAAAATAAAATAAAAATAAAAATTAAAAAATTATCATGCAAAAAAAAAAATAATTTATAAAAACTTTATGAAAATAAAATAATATGCAATTAATACGCAATTATAATATGCATAAAAACAAAATTCAGAACATTTTTTCAATTATTGACAATATCCATGCTTGCAGAAGTTGACGCTTGTGGTTCTGATGATCTTGTTTTCTTCGTAGGTTGTTCATATTCATGGTCTGAGTCTGTATCGTCATCCGAGATACACATACTATTCAAGGGCGTGTTTCTTTCACTGTGTCCACCAATTTCAATGCCTTCATCTTCGGTGCTTTCTTCAAACTGCATAATTGTGGAGCTCCACCAACAAACCTCCGCAAGAAATGCATCCAATTTTTTTGCTTTTGAACCGCTTTTCAATTGGCATGGTCACCTGGTGGAACCTCTCTCCTTGTTCGTCTGATTCCTGAGGTGATTGTGCCAAAAAGGTATCGAGGTGGTGGTGCAAGAAATGCAATTTCAGCGTCATGGATGCACAGATTTTTTCAAAATAATACATCAACCTGTCCACTCGTTGCTGTATCTCTTCTCGCTGGACACGGTTCTTTCCTAGAACGCCTTCTATTACTTCATTCAATGCGTTCCATGCATGTTGGTGGTCGTGATGCTCTGAAAGCATATTTGTGAAAGAATCACTTTTGATCAATTTCCGAATATCAGGTCCGTTCAGAATACCTGTTTTAAATACATAAGAAAAACGAAAAAATTATTGGTAATGCGAATGTATACAATCTTTACATTGATATTGATTTCCTTTGTATCGTGAATCCCAATTACAAAGGAAGCAGAAGTATTTTGGATATCCGCCCTTTTCTATAATCCCTTGTAGTATGTTGACCACCGTCAGATCGCAACAAATGTTCCATTTGTGTTCATCGTATTTGATTTTCTTCAAAATTTCAAAATTTTTGAAATTCATACCTTTAGTCAATTCTTCATTTTTTATTGGAAACTTATTTTTAACTTGGAAACTGTTGCTTGTATAGGAAAACAATATATGAACAGATTAAGGGAATTGTAATTCTTAACTTTTTAAAATTTATTTCAACTAAATCGGGCTAGTGGCTGTCGAGCTATGTCAAACAACAGGGCCTAAAACGTGATAAATTCCCCTATACGATAGTACTAACTTCAAATCGATATTAAAAATATTTCGGCAGGTAAGAAGACAAAACGAATGATGCAGAAATTATTCTTTTTGGGTATAATTTCACATACTGTTCTCAGAATTGAGTTGGCAAATCATGTGTTGTACTGTGTAATTATAATGATGTAAAATGTCGGTAATTTCATATATAGTTTATAACCTTCACCAGCTCAGAGAACATCTGCATATAATTTAAAATGACTTGCAAATGACGAGTTTTTAATATCAAATGAAAACTTTTGAATTGGTGTCTTTTGAATTACTTTGAATTTCAAATGATGTCATTTGAATTACAAATGACGACTTTTGAATTTCAAATGTTGTCTATTGAATTACAAATGAGTTTTGAATTTCAATTGACATTTTTTGAATTTCAAATGGAATTTTTGAATTTCAAATGTCATTTTTTGAATTTCAAATGACGAGTTTTGAATTACAAATGAAGAGTTTTGAATTTCAAATGATGTCTTTTGAATTACAAATTACGACTTTTGAATTTCAAATGTTGTCTTTTGAATTATAACTGAGTTTTGAATTTCAAATGGAATTTTTGAATTTCAAGTGATATTTTTTGAATTTCAAATTGAATTTTTGAATTTCAACTGGTGTCTTTTGAATTTCTTGTCTTTTGAATTACAATTGAAAAAGGTGTAGATAATTATTTGTTGGGATATAGAAGTTACATATCATACAGTCGGCCACACCCTACATTAGCCTTTCCTTACTTGTTTCTATTTGCAAATATTTTTAATAAAACCAGAATAAAAAATAAGCGGCGAAAATGATGTCTAAATAAAAATGAACACAAGGAAAACGACGTCAAGAGGGGGAGGATGTGGGTTGTTGTTGTTGAGGAGTGGAATAGAACAAGGACATAACGACGTCAGCCAAAAAATAACATTAATTTGAAAATGTAAATTTTCCTATCGGGAGGATGATGGCGCACAGTGGTGCCAATTGAATTTTTTCTGTAAAGAGAAATCTTGGTTATATCTTTCTCATGCATAGATGATTTGAAAAGTTTTCCTCGTTTTAGGAATTCTGGTATTTTGAAAACAAAAAAGAATTTTCAATCGTGATATTTTTGAAAAACCCTTTTTGTGATAACTCATATTATAAAATCCCACAATTCCAAAAACGGGGAAAATACATCCCTTTTTTAGAAAAATTACCGCCATTCGTTAATTTTGATTGAGGATCAGAAGACAAAAACAAAATATTTTTTGCAGGTTCTCCCCGTTTTGGTAGTTGTGGGATTTTCATATCACAAATCACAAATACCTATTTTGAAAACAAAAAGAATTTTCAATCATGTTATTTTTGAAAAACAGTATTTGTGATACCTCATATCATAAAATCCCACAATTCCCAAAATCTGGAAAACAAATCCCAAAAAATTATATTTTTAGAAAAATGAAATTAAAATAAATAAAATTAATTTCGATCGAGGATAAGAATATTTTTTGCAGCTGCCTACGGACGCAGCAATGAAGTTGTTACTTTTGGAATCGCGGCTTTGGGTTACGAAAATTAATTATTTTTTATTAGAATTGATAAGTGATTTATTTCGTGATTCTACATGACGTTATATTTCCAAAATGTATATAATGGGTTGTTAAATTGTAAGGGCCGATGTTGATTTTGAATAAAATACAAATTATTTAAGAAATTATTGTCATTTCTTATTATTATGATAATATTGGTATGGTCAATTATGTATGTATTATATCGAAATCATGTACATATTTACTTCAGAAAGTAAATATAAGGCAAAAATCCCTTTTTCCCATTTACCCCCTCTAAAAGTACGAATTTCGAAAAATCTCTTTATTTTACGTGTCTACGTAATCAGAGAAATGTATACAAAATGGTACCATTTTTATCCCCCTGTTCCCATAGTATCCCTTAAAACAACAGACTGACATACAGACATGGCTAGATCGTCTTAGAATTTTATGTTACAAATAAATATAAATCGTTTGGAACCACTGTGTGGCGCTGTGGTGGTGTTAAAGAATTTATTCTGCTGTTTTTTGTTTGTCAATTTTTGATTTTTGCTGGTGTTGTTGCAGATGCTGCTGACAATGTTGATGTTGCTCTGTTCTACAGTACAAATGTTGCATCCTTCGTTGTCGTTGGCTGCCAGTGTCAGTGTGTGGTTGCGGGTGTCCTTGTGTCTTGCATCGGCTTGTGTGTGTGTGTGTGTGTCAGTGCGAACACAATCTGAATATTCATTTAAAATAAGCTGTGCAACTACTAAAAATACTACATGGCTACGACTGTGACTGTGTCGTGTGTCGATGAACACCACTAACAAATATGACAACATCCGGATGTTGTCGTGTTATTCTGTCCTTTTTCTCAACGTTCCGGATTTGTTTGTGGCGAACAGGGTGAGTAAGCTAGAATTGGCGGGACAACATGGGTTTCAGTTGTGTTCGGACATGTTTGCGAAGACAAATTGTTATATGTAGTTTCGAAATTCGGTTCAAGACTGTATTTTGATATGTGAGTAATTCCACGTGAAGTGATCACACAAATTTTGGTTCTTCTCTCCGATTTTGATGAAATTTTAAAAATATGTACTTTTTATACACTCCACGAGAGTATTATGTCTTTGTGCATTTGTTTGTAACACCCAAAAGGAAGCGAGATAGACCCATTGTTATGTATACCGATCGACTTAGAATCACTTTTTGAATCGTTTTAGCAATGTCCGTCTGTCCATCTATTGTTGTAATCAAATTACAGGTCGCAATTATAGTCCGATCTTAACAAAAATTGGCACAAATAAATTTTGTGAATCAAGGACGAACGCTATCGGTTCAGATTTAGATATAGTCCACATACAACAGTCGCTTCCGATTTGACATTTTCCGCTCTAGAAACCATATATTGAGCCCGATATTCTTTAAATTTGGCAAAACATCTCATAATCCATATATATATATAAAGGGTGATTTTTTAAGAGCTTGATAACTTTTTAAAAAAAAAAAAAACGCATAAAATTTGCAAAATCTCATCGGTTCTTTAT
This sequence comes from Polietes domitor, assembly GCA_947397865.1. Taxonomy (NCBI): domain Eukaryota; kingdom Metazoa; phylum Arthropoda; class Insecta; order Diptera; family Muscidae; genus Polietes; species Polietes domitor. The sequence continues at coordinate 20,314,587 of OX377620.1, read as the reverse complement.
TTGAAACGTTAGATTGGTCCATGACATTTACTTTTTGAAGATAATTTCATTTAAATGTTGACCGCGGCTGCGTCTTAGGTGGTCCATTCGGAAAGTCCAATTTTGGGCAACTTTTTCGAGCATTTCGGCCGGAATAGCCCGAATTTCTTCGGAAATGTTGTCTTCCAAAGCTGGAATAGTTGCTGGCTTATTTCTGTAGACTTTAGACTTGACGTAGCCCCACAAAAAATAGTCTAAAGGCGTCAAATCGCATGATCTTGGTGGCCAACTTACCGGTCCATTTCTTGAGATGAATTGTTCTCCGAAGTTTTCCCTCAAAATGGCCATAGAATCGCGAGCTGTGTGGCATGTAGCGCCATCTTGTTGAAACCACATGTCAACCAAGTTCAGTTCTTCCATTTTTGGCAACAAAAAGTTTGTTAGCATCGAACGATAGCGATCGCCATTCACCGTAACGTTGCGTCCAACAGCATCTTTGAAAAAATACGGTCCAATGATTCCACCAGCGTACAAACCACACCAAACAGTGCATTTTTCGGGATGCATGGGCAGTTCTTGAACGGCTTCTGGTTGCTCTTCACTCCAAATGCGGCAATTTTGTTTATTTACGTAGCCATTCAACCAGAAATGAGCCTCATCGCTGAACAAAATTTGTCGAACCGAACATTTCGAACCGAACACTGATTTTGGTAATAAAATTCAATGATTTGCAAGCGTTGCTCGTTAGTAAGTCTATTCATGATGAAATGTCAAAGCATACTGAGCATCTTTCTCTTTGACACCATGTCTGAAATCCCACGTGATCTGTCAAATACTAATGCATGAAAATCCTAACCTCAAAAAAATCACTCTTTATAAGAAAGTGGGTAAGATCGGTTCAGATTTAGATGTAGCCTCCACACAAAAGTCGCTCCCGATTTGACATTTTCCTCTCTAGAAACCCTATATTGAGTCCGATATTCTTTAAATTTGGCAAAACATCTTATAATACAACTATAAACACCTATGCAGAAAGTGGGTAAGATCGGTTCAGATTTAGATATAGCCCCCATTCAAAGTCGCTCCCGATTTGACATTTTCCGCTCTAGAAACCATATAGTGAGCCCGATATTCTATAAATTTGGCAAAACATTTTATAATCGAACTATAAACACCTATGCAGAAAGTGGGTAAGATCGGTTCAGATTTAGATATAGCCCCCATACAAATGTCGCTCCCGATTTGAAGTTTTCCGCTTTAGAAACGATTTTCTTTAAATTGAACTCAACATCTTATAATCCAATTAGAAACACCTATGCTGATAGTGGGTAAGATCAGTTCAGATTTAGATATAGCCCTCATGCAAATGTCGCTCCCGATTTGACTTTTTCCGCTCTAGAAACCACATATTGTACCCGATTTTCTTTAAAATTGGCACAACATTTTATAATCCACCTAAAAACACCTATGGTCAAAGTAGGTAAGATCGGTTCAGATTTAGATATAGCCCCCATACAAATGTTGCTCCCAAATGTTTAACCGATTTTGACCAAACTATACATATTATATTCCAGGTTTCAATACACCCACATACAAATGACCTTTCCGATTTAACATTTTTTGTCAAACACATACATTTACAGGATACAAAAATCCTTCCCGTTTTCACTTTACTACCGAATTGAATTGTATTCGGATAGACAGTGGAGTGTATCATATAGTCGGACCCACCCGACTTTAGCCTTTTCTTACTTGTTTTGTATGACGAATAAAGTTGCACTTCTTTATTTTCAAAAATACCTGGAGATACTAGGGTGGATGTATAAAAAATAAAGCATTTTTATTAATAAACAAGTAAAAGGGCGTTAAGTTCGGCCGGGCAGAATTTTATATACCCTCCACCACGGTGTGTATTCCACAGTATTGTCGGCAGATTAGAGGCTGTCGACATTACATAGAAGTATTATTATAATATTAATAGTCCCCTACTACATATAAAAATTTATAATATTATTTGTCAGAAATCTTAAAAAATGTGCCCTAAATATTATTAGGTATAAACAATTTCCCACAAGCCCGATTTTCTTCATTTGCAATTTCTCGATTCCGTCTACAGCCTAAATGTCTGTATCATTTTGATAGGAAAAGTTGTCATATTAAAGATCCAATATGTCTCAGGGTGGAATGTACACACCTAATTTTATGATTTTAGATAGTCTACGTAGATGAGTGCAAATACAGAATATCATGATTCTAACTACATGCCGTTTGGTGGTAGCCAAATTTAATTCCATTTAAATCCCGATGCTACGAATATCGAAAGATATCTTTATTTTTCGCGTCGCCTCAGTCAGAGAAGTGTACACACTGAATTTCATTATTTTAGCTGCAGCCGTTTGGTTGGTACCATTTTTATCCCCATTCGCCCATTTTCCACTTAAAAGTAAAAATTTCGACAAAATCCTTTTTATTTCGCGTCTTCACAGTCAGAGAAGTGTACACACCGAATTTCATTATTATACCCTCCACCTCCAGGATGGGGGTACACTAACTTTGTCATTCCGTTTGTAACACCTTGAAATATCGACCTGAGACCCTATAAAGCATATATATATTCTTGATCGTCATAAAATTCTAAGACGATCTATCCATGTCCGTCCGTCTGTTGAAAGCACGCGAGCATCTAAACGAAAGGAACTGGGACGTCCAAAATTGCGTAGATCGGTTCGGAATTGAAACTGGGCGAAATCGGCCCAAAGGGAAAAATGTTTCCCTCACAAGGACTAGAAATACCCATAAAATTCCCTAATATTTTAGGCATGTTTTTTCAATATCTCTGCTTGTATAGGGGCCGTCAAATTTTTTGAAAATGCTAAAGACTGATTTTTTTGAGGTTAGGATTTTCATGCATTAGTATTTGACAGATCACGTCGGATTTCAGACATGGTGTCAAAGAGAAAGATGCTCAGTATGCTTTGACATTTCATCATGAATCGTCTTACAAACGAACAACGCTTGCAAATTATTGAATTTTATTATCAAAATGCGTGCTCTGTTAAGAAAGTTCATTGCGCGCTTCCATTTTATGGTCAGTTTAATCGGCCCACTGAAGCGGCTATTCGGGCTATTGTGACTAAATTTCGCACCAAATTTACATTGTTGGACATTAAACCACCAACACGCTTACGTAGAGTGCGAACTGAAGAAAATATCGCAGCTGTATCGGCCAGTGTTAATGATGACCACCAATTTTCGATTCGTCGCCGTTCGCACCAATTGGGTCTCTGTTACTCAAAAACGTGGAAATGCCAAAATTGGACTAAGCGGATGGACCACCTAAGACGCAGCCGCGGTCAACATTTAAATGAAATTATCTTCAAAAAGTAAATGTCATGGACCATCTAACGTTTCAAATAAAGAACCGATGAGATTTTGCAAATTTTATGCGTTTTTTTTTTTTTAAAAGTTATCAAGCTCTTAAAAAATCACCCTTTATAAAAGAAACTACTGAATTTCTTTTTTTATTTGAAAGTACAATCCTTCCAGTTAATAATGGAAAATAATTTCATTCAAATGACTGCTGAGGGCACCCCACAAATAATAGTCCAACGGTTGAATAGTTGAAAAGAAAACGTTAGATGGCGGACCCTATACTTACTTGATATTGGGTATTCACCCTATAACAAAAAACTACACCAAAAAGTAAAATTCGGCGTGTACATTCCTCTAATTGAGTAGATACATAATATAAAAGTAGTTTTTCCAAATTCGTACTTTTAAGGGGTAAAATGGGAATAAAGGGATAAAAATGGTACCAACCAAACGGCTGCACCTAAAATAATGAAATTCGGTGTTTACATTCCTCTGAGTAAAATAAACGGATTTTTTTTGGGGTTAAAATGGAAAAAAGGGATAAAAATATTACCAACCAAATGACCGCAGCTAGAATCATGCAATTTGTAGTATACATTCCCCTGACTGCGTAGACACAAAAAATAAAACATTTTTTCCAAATTAGTACTTTTAATGGATATAATGGGAACAGAGGGATAAAAATAGTACCAACTAAACGACTACAGCTAGAATGATGAAATTCGGTGTGTACATCCCTCTAATTGCGTAGACACATAAAATAATGAGAAAAAAGGAACAAAGGGATAAAAATTATACCAACCAATTGGCCGCAGCTAGAATCGTGGAATTCGGTGTATACATACCTTTGACTGCATAGACAAGCAAAATAAAAAGATTTTTCCAAATTCGTACTTTTTTACTTTTACGGAAAAATTGGTGGAAGTTAGGTTATTTTGCACTATGTACGTCAGATAATGGATTTTCAAAATTTGTACTTTTGGAATTTAAATGGAATGGAAATACAACCAATAGTAGCACCCACTATCTACCAATATTTATGGTACTTTTTGAATATATAAATATAAGAATATTTATTTTTTGAAGTGACTTGAAGTATTATTTCGATATATATAGTGTAAACGTAAACGTAAGGCAATGATGCTACCAGCCCTATAAGCGTGGTTTGATAAATAAAAATATTATATATATTTATAAAATTATTTTTTCAATATTTGTATTTGTTTTAGTTTGGCTATATTAATAAATTTATATTTTCTTATAATATGTGCAGTAATATTATTAATATTCTATGAAAATCGACAGCCTCTGTGTGGAATGCTATCCATGGTGGAGGGTGTATAAAGTTCGACCAGGCCGAACTTTACGCCGTTTTTAATTGTTTTAGCCGTTTGTTTGGTACCATTTTTATCCCTATTTTCCAAATGTACCCTTAAAAGTACGTATTTTGAAAAAATCCCTCTATTACTCTATCCTATATTACTATTACGTATAAATACAATTAGAGGGATGTACATTATATATTTTATGCCTCTAGCTATATATAAGACATCGGTACCATTTTTATCCCTTTTGTCCCATTTCACCCGCTAAATCTTATTTGTACTTTTTGGTGATTACACGTTACTAGAGGAAGGTACGAAACAAATTCCAAGTGTTTAAAAATCGAAAATTTTCAAAAAAAAAATGATTAAATAGTCTAAATATTAGGGTCCAGTCTTTGTTAAGGAAAACATTTTTCCTCGGGGCCGATTTCGCTCACTTTCAATCCCAACCGATCTGCTACCATAGGACACGTTTACGGAAAATTTCAATATCCTAGCTCATTTCGTTCGGCGGCTATCGTGCTTTCAGACAGACGGACATGGTTAGATCGTCCTAATGGAGTCTCCGATGAATACTTCGAGGTTTTATAAACGGAATGACAAAGCGAATTAACCACCTTCCTTAGGTGGAGGGTATAAAAAACATGCATGGCATTAAATTGGCAGTGAGTTTTTTTGAGATTTTTAGTGTGTCGATTTAGTTCGGTTGAATATTTTGTTTAACAGCGCTTCTCATTTGTCATATATGACCGCTGGTACTAATATGAACCCTGATTTAAGTCAAAGATATGCATTCGTTGCGAAAGTCCTGACGAGATGGGTAGCGCCCATCGAAACTGCGCAGTCAACTTTTAGCTGCAACAACAAAGGTCTCACTTTGACTTTTTGCTAACTATACATACAAAAAACAACAATACCGTACAACAACAACCTTTGCATTGTTGCGAGCGATGCAAGCACATGCATAACATTGAATTGGCAAATTTAGTGTGTCGACTTAGTTCGGTGGATTATTTTGTTAATCAGCGCTTCTCATTTGTCGTATGTGACCGCTGGTACTAATATGAACCCTGATTTAAGTCAAAGACGAGATGCGCAGTCAACTTTTAGCTGCAACAATAAAGGTCTTACTTTGACTTTTTGCTAATTTTGGGTTCTGCTGAAGACATCAGCACAACCTTTGGTCTTAAACCAAAATAAATGACAACACAAACAAGTTATATTCAAATTATTTGTATACCCTCACTCTACAGAGTAGGAGGGTATATATCATTTGGGACAGAAAAAAGTGTAACGCATTGAAGGAGTGTGCTAAGTATGTTTGGACCAAATGGGTTTCACGACATTTGAGGTATTTGAGGCATGTCCGTCCGTCCATCTGCTTGGCTGGTGTACACGATAACTCTCGAAATGAGTTAAGGAATCAATTCAAACTTTGCACATGGTAACATTTTTCCCAAACTTATTTTAAGTTCTCTGAGAGTGAGGGTATATATAAGTCGGTTTAGCCAACTGAAGCTTACTTACTTGTTTCTTTTGACATTTCCTCCCCTAATCGCCGCAAACTAAAGTTCGGTTCTTCAATATTTGCCATGGAACATCTACATATCTTCCTTTCTTTAGTATCTCTGGTCCGACCCCAAATGAATTTGTTTTTGGATATTTACGCATACTTTGTATAATTCGTTGATACCAAAAAGAGTTGGTCTACTACACTTCAAATATTTCTAGCGCGACTGTAGATTAAACCCCTATTCCAATCAGTTATTTCCACTCTGTATTATTTTTGCTATTTATCCACGTTCTCATATTCGCACATATCCCCTAGTTTTATTTTTGTACATCGACAAGTTTTGGTTCTTTTCGCTTCTTTTTTGCAATCGGCCAGTATTTGAATTTTTAATTTTTATGCAGCGACAACAGCTACAGCATCATCCACCACCAGCAGTTGTTGAACAAATTCCTAATTCCGGCAACAGCATCGGCATGTATAGCTGGTGGAAGACTCTCTCCATCACTCTCTCTCTCTCTCTCTCGGTGTGTGTGTTTGTGAAAGCAGCAGGTGCATTTACAACTTTATTTGTGTCCTTTTTCTAAGATTTGTTCGGATGGGGGTATACTAACTTTGTCATTCCGTTTGTAACACCTTGAAATATCGACCTGAGACCCTATAAAGTATATATATTCTTGATCGTCATAAAATTCTAAGACGATCTAGCCATGTCCGTCCGTCCGTCTGTTGAAAGCACGCTAGCATCTAAACGAAAGGAGCTAGAACGTCCAAATTTTCCATAAATACGTCTTATTGAAACGGGGCGAAATCGGCCCAAAGGGAACAATTTTCCCTCACAAGGACTAAAAATACCCATAATAATCCCTAATATTTTAGCGTATTTAAGCATGTTTTTTGAATATGTCTGTTTATATTTGCTTGATATTTGGTATGTGCAATCCCCTTATAGCAAAAACGTGCACCATAAAGTGATTCTTATTTGTAGGGGGTGAAATGGGGCAAAAAAGGGATAAAAATGGTACATATCAAACGACAACAGCTAGAAATATTCGGTGTGTACATTCCTCTAATTGAGTAGATACATAATATAAAAGTATTTTTTCCAAATTCGTACTTTTAAGGGGTAAAATGGGAATAGAGGGATAAAAATGGTACCAACAAAACGGCTGTACCTAGAGTCATGAAATTCGGTGTATACATTCCTATGATTGCATAGACAAGTAAAATACACGGATTTTTCAAAATTCGTACTGTTTGGGGTTAAAATGAAAAAAGGGGATAAAAATAGTACCAATCAAATGACCGCAGCTAGAGTCATGAAATTCGGAGTATACATTCCTCTGACTGCGTAGACACGGAAAATAGACGAATTTTTCGAAATTCGTACTTTTTGGGGTTAAAATGGAAAAAGGGGATACAAATAGTACCAACCAAATGACCGCAGCTAGAGTCATGCAATTCGGAGTATACATTCCTCTGACTGCGTATACACGGAAAATAAACGGATTTTTCGAAATTCGTACTTTCAAGGGATACAATGGTACAGAGGGATAAAAATAGTACCAACTAAACGACTACTGCTAGACTGATGAAATTCTAATTGCGTAGAAACGTCAAGGGGGTAAAAATGGTACCAACCAAATGGGCGCAGCTGGAATCATGGAATTCGGTGTATACATTCCTCTGACTGTATAGACGCGCAAAATTACAAGTTTTTTTCCAAATTCGTAACTTTTCTTTTACGGCAAAAATTGGTTGAATCATGAAGTTAGGTTATTTTGCACTATGTACGTCTGATAATGGATTTTCAAAATTTGTACTTTTGGAATTAAAATATAATGGAAATACAACCAACTGTAGCACACACTATCTACCAATATTTAGGACAGTTAAGCTTATTGAATATATAAATATAAGAATGTTTATTTTTTGATTTGAAATAACTAATGGTTTGAAATAATTAAAATATTATAATTATTTATAAAATTATTTTTTCAATATTTGTATTTGTTTTGGTTTGGCTATATTAAAAAATTTATATTTTCCTGTAATATTACTGCACTTCTACGAAAACCGACAACCTCTGTGGAATGCAATCCATGGTGGAGGGTATTTAAAGTTCGACCCGGCCGAACTTAACGCCATTTTTACTTGTTTTATTTTCCATTAAAAGGAAACCTCATGAATTGTATGAGGGGAGGTGAGTGAGCACTCATACTCATACTCCTGGTTATGCATATGTACGAGTATGTGTGATTGTACATACATACATTTAGAGCTTTAGTTTGTGTTATAAATGTTTTAAACGTTTGTGTGTGTGTGTGTGCATTTCTGTTTGCATTGCCAAACGGAAATGTTGTAATATATCCGGTACATGCGCTTGTTTGTGTGTGTGTATATCCCCATCCACATCCAATCGACATCGGCATCAACGGTAAATTCAACAGCGACATCAGTAGCACTTGTTCTACCACCAACGCCAATGTTAAGAGCATCCGCTACAATGTTTCGAGTGCATTGTATGTATGCACATTAGAGTGGGTCACGAAAGTCCACGGCTGAAGTTATCGTTTCACTAAAATTTTTGTAGGAGCCGTGTATGACTTTATTTGAAGAAAAACGTTCTGGCGGAAAATTAATTTACTACATGGCTTGAATTATTCAAATGCAATTGTTTATAAATTTGCATTTTTATATATTGCCAAAACGATTTCCAGGACAAATCGGACAGTTCCAAAAAAAAATATTTTTGATTTCCTCCATTTTTTAGTACCCACTAAAAACACCCCCTGGTATACTTTGAATTTTTTCTGATTACTCGTTAAAAAGATATAGCTTTTAAAAAAAAATAGTAGTTCTTTTTCAGTCTTTTGCTCATAACTAAATTTGTACTTTTAGCCCGAAAATGGGGCGAATGGGGATAAAAATGATACCAACCAAACGGCTGCAGATATAATAGTGAAATTCGGTGTATACACTTCTCTGACTGATCCTCCGATACTCGTAGCATCAAGATCTAAATGGAATTAAATTTGGCAACAATCAAACGGTTGAAGCTAGAATCATAATATTCAGGGGTAATAACGCACATATTTGGGGGGGTAATAACATGACAAAATTTTTCTTCGTACGACCAATGACCCAGTTTAATATATTTGCGTACGTTGGCTCACGTACTACTTGGATTAAGTCCAAAGCGTAAATATCCACATTTTGTAGCGATGTGTTAAAATTCCTAATAATTCGTATGGATTAAAACGTCCTTTCAAGAAAAAGCCCCAAATCTGCCTCGGAGTTGCCCCCATAGGAGTTATATGTAACACCGAGCCCCATTAATTTTCCCTTCCCAACATCAGTTTCGAACACACATACCCCCATCTCCACTCGGTAAGGGGGGGATTCCCATACAAATTTTTTTTTTTTTATAAAATTTGTTCCCACTGCTCTTACTGGCCCAAGGAGGCGCCTAGTGGAGTCAAATGTATGACCGACCCCCAATATTTTTTCAACCCCCGCATTTTCTGCGAACATACTTACTTACCTCTTATCTTCAAACCTTAAGGTGGTCCCCATACGAATTTGTTTTTTTTTTATAATTTTTTTTTATGACAGTAAGGTCCAAAACTGCCCCGGAATCGTCCCTAGCTGGGTTAAATGTAAGACCAACCTCCATTAATTTTCCCTCCCGAACAATTTTGCCTCCTATCTCCACTCCTTAATGGGCCCCCATATAAAAAAATTTGCTCTTACCACTCTACTTGCCCCAAGGTCCCTTGTGCGGCCAACCCACAATATTTTTTCAGCCCCAATATTTTCTCAGAACCTACCACATTTTTGTATTTTTTAAAATTTGTATGAAAGAAAGGCCCAAAACTGTGCCCTAGTCACCCCTAGAGGGAAGACATGTAAAACAGCCGCCCATTTACTTTCTCTCCCCAACATACCTGCCCAAAATGGAGCTGCCATACAAAAACTTCATTTTTATAAAATCTGCTCCAACCGCTGTAACTGCCCCCAACGAGGCCCTTAGTGCAGCCAAATGTATGACCAGCCCGCAATGTTTTCTCAGATCTCACCTACCCTCCAACTGCAAGCCTTAAGGTGGCCCCCATAAATTTTTATATTTTTAAAAATTTTTATAAAAGAAAGACCCAAAAATGCGTCGCAGTAGACCCTAGAGGGGAGAAGTGTAAGACTAACCCCCCATTAATTTTCTCTCCTCAACATTTTCCCTAAACATACCTACCTTGAGAATTAAGTAAAAAGTTTAGATAATAAACGAAAATGTTGCTTAATCGATTTGGCTTGGGAGCGCACATCATCCCGAGTTCGAGTCCGTGCTGTTGCTGTTTCTAGCCGTGTGTCAGTGTATTTGGTTTATCTTTACAGTTACATAATATTGCATATTTAAATGGATTGTTGCAACACATTAGACAAACCCTATGTATGTGTATCCAACATGTGTAAAATTAAAATCTCTTGTGGTTTCGCCATGGAAAACAACAAACTGAAAAACAACAACTGAACATTGCAAATGTCCCAGCAAACACGTAATTGGATGTGGAATGTGGTAGACTTAGTTTACATTACATCTGTAACATGTTTGAAATCGTCGATTGATCGTGAATGGAAAGAGCTCTTTTATTTATTTATATTCATATTGTGAAGGCAATTAATTGGTCTTTAAGGTGACGTGAACAATTGTCTGAAACAATGGTTTCAGTTTCACATCCACAATTAAAATTGCCTAAAATGCCTAGACTTTTTAAATTCGGTTATTATATTTCAAAAGCGCGAAATGCTGGGATAGTTTTGAAGTCATATTCGTATTCGGTCTTTCGAAATTGACTCCAAACTATCCTGTCTAGCAATTGACTTGCCCCTGTGGAATATTTTGGTCAAGTATGGGACCATATCTAAATCTGAACCGATCTGACCCACTTTCGGCATATATGTTTCTAATAGGAAATAGTGTTGTGCCAAATTTCAAGAAAATCAAGAAAAATATGAGGTCTATAGAGTGAACATGTAAGGAAAGGCTAAAGTCGGTCGATGCCGACTAAATGATACCCTAAACTTTCAACTCCACTACATTTCAATTCCGTGAAAATGTGAATGACATTTGTATGGGAGCTATATATAAATCTGAACCGATCTCATCCACTTTTACCATATATGTTTCAAGTATTAATATAAGATGTAATGCCGAATTTGAAGAAAATCGGTTAAGGTGTGTGGTTTCTTCAGCGGTTAACCTAAAATCGGGAGCGAAATTTATATGGGAGCTATATCTAAATGTGAACCGATTTGAGCCATTTTCACCACAGATGTTTCTAACTTAGATGTACGGTGTTGTGTAAAATTTTATCAAAATCGCTTCAATTATGCGGTTTCTAGAGCAGAAAAAGTCAAATCGGGAGCAACATTTGTATGTTAGCTAACAACTAACTAAATCTGAACCGATTTGTTTCAAATTAAAAAGCGCCCGTCTTCGGAATGCAAAAATCGTTTGTGTCAAGTTTCGTTAGAATCGGACAATAATTGCGACCTGTATCGTGATTACAAGAATAGATGGACAGACAGACGGACATGGTTAAATCGATTTAAAAAGTGATTCTATGTCGATCGGTATAATAAACGATGGGTCTATCTCGCCTCCTTTTGGGTGTTACAAACACATGCACAAAGACATTATACCATGCAAACATTTTCAATCGCCTAATGATCGCCCGCGAATCGCCATTGAGTTGTGTACAATCGCGGCGAACCATCGCGTGCGATCATTAAACTATGGTCAAGCGATTCGCCAAAACGATCGCCTGTGTGCCTGGCGATTCGCTGGCGAAACACAATTGGCGAATCGCGACGTGAACACTGGCGATCGTTTTGGCGAATCGCCAGCGAATTAGCATTCGCGAATCGCGACAGGCATACAGGCGATCGTTTTGGCGAATCGCCAGCGACTTACAAATGGCGATTCGCCGGCGAATTAGCATTCGCGAATCGTGACTGGCACACAGGCGACCATTTTGGAAAATCGCCCAATAATCGCCCGCGAATCGCCGTTGAGTTGTGTAAAAAATTCATTGGTTTTAATAATATCGAAGCGCATCGAAAGTAATCGAAGAAAACGATAAAGAATGCAAACTATTTTGACTGTTGTGAGGAATATTTCCCGTTACTCGCGTATTCATCGCTTAGGTGTAAGGCTTAGGCGATGGTACGCGATTCACCTCGTAAACGTCATCAAAACTGTTGTCAGAACTAAGTATTTTCAGAAAAATTTCGACTTACTTGTGTACGCTCGCGAATTCATCGCTTAGTTATAAGGCCTAGGCGATGGTTAGCGATTTTTATTTGCTAGCAAGGCTCGCGTAATCATCGCCAAAGAGGTTTTCGCCACAAAATCGCGAAAATGTTTGCAGGGGTGTAGGGTATAAAAATATCAAATTGAGAGCGAAATTTGTATGGAATTGAACAATAATTGCGACCTGTACTTTGATTACAACAATAGATGGACAGTCAGACAAATGGACAGGCAGACCAACGGGCAGACGAGAACTCGGTGGCCAATTGTGATCACCTCTTCGAGAGATAACAGGGTCCGGTAACTTTTCCCGTAAAAGAGCAATGGTTTCGTTGCTTGTGTGGCACGTAGCGCCGTCTTGTTGAAAGTAAACGTTGTCCAGATCAATACCATCCAACTCCGACCATAAAAAATCATTAATCATCTCTCGATAGCGCAATCCATTCACCGTAACAGTTGATCCAACCTCATTTTCGAAAAAGTAAGGTCCAATGACCCCGCCGGACCATAAACCGCATCAAACAGTCACACGATGTGGATGGAGAGGCTTCTCAACCATAACTCTTAGGTTTTGTGAGCCCCAGATGCGACAATTTTGCTTGTTGACGTAGCCACCGAGGTGGTAATGGGCCTCATCAGTCAAGATGATTTTTCGATGGAATTCCGGATCATTTTCATTCATGAATTTTAATAATTTCAATGCGATGTTGAAGCATGTATCGTTCCATTTTTAGTAATGGCGTAGTTTCTACTTGTCAAATGTCAAAGAATACCAGCTTCAAAAGTGACAACTACCGAAATACCGGGTGATTCAAAATAACACCTCTTGTTGGAAACCCCTGTATTAAAAAGTGTCTGCCAAAGTAGTGAGTCTTTAACACAAAGAAATTTACGTGGAAAATTTTCGGGAGGAGATTGACCTTCCGTTCGGCCTTCATGAAGCTCATTTTAAACTCGGTGGCTATGTGAAAAAGGAAAATTGTCGCATATGGGGTTCAGAAACCCCACATGTGACTATCGCGAAGTCAATGTATCCACAACGAGTCACTGTTGGGTGTGGATTTAGGGCTGTACTGAATCATATTGTGTTCCATTATTAAATGACAAAGTTTGACGTTTGAAAAAAAAATCAGTACTTTTTATAGTCGAATCTAATTTAAAGTTTTAGATGACCCACCCTATAGAATGTATGTGTCAAATTTCAGCAAAATCGAAGGGGATGAATATCCAAGCCAACGATTTTTGAGTCGTTTTCTGTTCGAATTACCCTATCCTAAATATTGGATGATATTATGGGTATTTACCATTCTTATTAGTGAAAAGGCTGTATCCCTCTCCAAACCAATTTTACCCAACGGTCCATATTGTCAGAGTACTGTCTAGGCTAATTTCATGATTCCAGTTACAGTCAGTTGGTAGGTAGCATTTTTTATCCCTTTTTCCATTTTGGCTGTAGCGGTACGTATTTGAAACAAGTAAAAACGAATCTTATATACCCTCCACCACGGAGTGCATTCCACAGTATTACCGGCAGATTATTATTATATTAGGAAAATTTGTGATATTTTTTATGCACATCACAATATTTGTTCATTATTATAATATTAATAGTCCTCTACTATATAAATCTAGAGAACTTCAAGAGTAATCAAAAAGTGAACATGAGCCAGCAATCTTTCAGTCGTAATTAGGTAGAAACAATTTCCCTCAAGGTAAATTTTCTAATTTGCAATTTCTTGATTCCAGCAACAGCACAAATATCCGTACCGTTTTGATAGAAAACGTACTAATATTGAAGATCCAATATGTAGAATTTAAAAATCTATATTCACGATTGTGGCTTGGTTTCTTCATTTTGGCCCTAAAAGTACGGAAAATGTCCTCTTATTTTCCGTGTCTGAGCAGACGGACGAATTTCATGATTCTAGCTACAGCCAGATTGGTGCCCAAATTTCGAAAAATTCCATTATGTTTCGCGTTTATACAGTCAGTTGAATGTATAGACCGAATTTCATGATTTCAACTTCAGCGGTTTGGTTGGTACCATTTGTATCCCTCTTTTTCAATTGTAGCCCTTAAAAGAACGAATTTAGAAAAATCCTTCTATTTTAGGTGTCTACGCAATTACAGGGATGTACACACCGAATTTCATGATTCTAGCTGTTGTCGTATCATTGGTACCATTTTAATCCCTTTTCGTCCCAAAAGTACGAATTTAAAAAAATCTCTCTATTTTACGTATCTAAGCAATTAGAGGAATGTACATTCTATATTTCATGTTTCTAGCTGTTGTCGTATCATTGGTACCATTTTTATCCCTTTTCGTCCCAAATGTACGAATTTCAAAAAATCCCTCTATTTTCGTATCTAAGCAATTAGAGGAATGTACATTCCAAATTTTATGTTCTAGCTGTTGTCGTATCTTTGGTACAATTTTAATCCTTTTTTGTCCCATATCGTCCGCTAAAACTTGTATTTACTTTTTGATGATTTTACGCTACAAGAGGAATGTACGCAACAAGTTTCATATAAATCACAAATTAAAAAAATGCTTAAATAGACTAAATATTAGAAGGTACTTTTTCAGTCGTTGTTAGGGAAAATTTTTTCTCTCAAGGCCTATTTCGCACACTTTCAATCCCAACCGATCTGCTTTTTTTCATTTTTCGTCCGATATTCATCATTTAGGTATGAATCGAAAGGTATTAATTCCTTCTATTTATTTTTCATAACACCTCTTACAAAATGTTTCCAAGAAATATGAGTTTGTATCTGTCACCTTGAAAAACCACAAAGAAAATCAATATAAACGTCCAATAATACGACCAATGAGTTATTCTAAGACGAGAATAAAAATTTTTATTTAAGGTGCTCCCAAGGGTCTATTATTTTAGAAAAAAAAAGGTGGACAATAATGCATCATAAACAAGTAAGGAAAGGCTAAAGTCAGGCGGGGCCGACTATATGATACACTCCACTTTCTATCGGAATACAATTCAGTAAAAAAGAGAAACGGGAAAATTTTTTGTATGTTTCCTAATCACAGGCTAATATGACCTGGTCCAATTTGTCAAAACAAGAATAATATTTGTATCGGGGCTATATCCAAACAAGTGACTAACTTTCACAATAAGTTCTTCTAGTTGAAGTGTAACGTGTTATGCTCAATTTTAAGAAATTCTCTGAAAATACGCGGTTTCTGGGGGAACGAAATTTGTACGAGAGCTATATGTAAATCTGAACCGATGTGACCCATTTTCACCATAGGTGTTCCTAGTTTAAATATAAGATGTTTTGCCAATTTTGAAGAAAATCTGTTAAAATATGTGGATTCAAAAGCGGAAAAGTTCAAATTGGGAGCGAAATTTGTATGGGAGCTATATATAAATCTGAACAGATGTAACACATTTTTACAACAGGTGTTTCCAGTTGAAATATAAGGTGTTTTGCCAGTTTTGAAGAAAATCTGTTGAAATATGTGGATTCTAGAGCGGAAAAATTCAAATTGGGAGCGAAATTTGTTTGGGAGCTATATATAAATCTGAACCGATCTAACACATTTTTACTACAGGTGTTTCTAGTTGAACTATAAGACGTTTTGCCAATTTTGAAGAAAATCTGTTGAAATATGTGGTATCTAGAGTGAAAATGGTCAAATCGGGAGTGAAATTCGTATGGGGGCTATATCTAAGTCTGAACCGATTTTCTTCAAATTAAATAGTGTTCATCCTTGTCCCGAAAAACTTCGTTGTGCAAAGTTTCGTTTGGTTCTGGCTACAATTGCGACCTGTATCGTGATTACAACAATAGATGGACAGACGAACAGACAGACAGACGGACATTGCTCAATCGACTCAGAAAGTGATTCTCAACCTATCGGTATAATTAACTTTGGGTGTTACATACAAATGCACAAAGACATAATACTCTCGTGGAGTGTATAAAAATACACGGGAAAAACATAGTATTTATATGTGTTTTCAGGAGCGTTTAGCTCTGGGGGTGACCGCTGCAATTTATTTTCGTGACCCCATCCTAATGTATATATGTTGTATAATGATTTTTTCTTATCTGTCCCAAAGTCCAACCTTTTCTCAAGCTGTTCGCTGGGTATTTAGTGTATTACTTAAACATATCCGTATATATCAAGAATCATAAAAATGCAAAAAAAAGTAAAAACGAAAATCACAGAAGTGGAAAATATGCATTAAAGCCACACATAACGATATGAGGGAAAATAATTGCATCTTAAGTTTAAGCTTGTTACGAGATGCTATTACAATTTTCCACATACGATACAGCAGATACACATACATCATACAAGTATATATATATATACACAGATAGCAAATTGAATTGATTAAACCGACACAGGTTTATGAATCATCTTAAAAATCTCGGTATCCTAGAGGGTATACGAGTCTACTAGTTGTTACGATTGATTGATTGATTAACGCATGTGAGGAGTATCTTAAGGAAAAATAGGAAGCACATTAGGCGGGTGCGGCAGCCACCGAAAAAAAAATGTGAAAATTCCCAAATGACATAAGGAATAATTTCCATGAAAGAGCTCTCTAAAGGAATGATATTTTCTTTTATGGCTTAACACTTTCCGCGACTCTACCGTTCCAACATCTGTATCACACCAACCTACCTAGATCCTCATTCAGACAATACACAAATACATAACAAAAGTAAAAATTACAGAATTATTTCAAATTGAATTGAATTAAACTAAGGTAAATCTTCCATTTTTTCTGTTCTTAATTACCCTAAAATGCCACAAAACAATTATTAAATTTTCAGAAAATACTTATTCAACATTCATCAATACAAGTCTTTTCTTTAACCTCAAACTATTCTACTTAGCTCAGACAGGAACCATGTGGCATACTGTCCCCCCACAACGTATAACGCAATCAAAACATGGGAAACTTAAACTATTCTGTCTCTGATGGCGGGGAGTGACAGGTCTCCAACTAAATCACACTCTCACATCTCTCTTTAAATCAAGTAAGAAAACGTCAGTCAGCTATACCGACTTATATGTACCCTCACTCTCAGAGAACATATCTATGGAAATTATAAGAACTTAAATTTTACTAGGGCCGGGTGATTTGTGTGGAAGGTACTAGAAGCTTCATGGCATTTGGTCCTAGCTTCCACAGTTATAAAACAATTACAAAAACATGATCAAATATCAAGTCATAGTGGATTCCATGCACCAGTATAGAATTTATGAAGGATTTAATTTTACCTATGATATAGTCAATTGTGGGGGGGGGGGGTTGGTACAAGAAGGGGCGTGGCTAAACCGAAAATATTTCTTTGGTTTGAAGTGATTATAAAAACATTTTCGAATATCAAATTTCAAATGATGTTGACTACCCGTATGGAAGTTATATCGGTTTTATTCTAACCAAGGCTTATGCTACTTTGTGTGGGAGAATGCAACATATATAAAAGCATTGC